>CM051259.1:10812136-10914636 GCA_027921565.1 Artemia sinica | reverse complement strand
CATATTCACAATATCCAGTGACTTATTTCTGAGCTCATAACCACCATATTTAAGAAAATCATTTACCACGTTTGGCACCTGGGGCCTTATTATTTTCTTAATCCTTTTAGTGTTGTCACTAATTCTTCCTACCAAAATATATCTTCCCTCACATCCAAAGTGTCACAAACTTTCATTCTCCCCTATATCTTTTCCTGTAACTCTATCACAACTTGGCACATTCTTAAAATGTTCTGCTCATCTCTCTTTAGCTCGGTCCTTATCACTAATTATGGACCCATTCCTGTTTCTAAATGGGGCAAGTCCAGATTGACTACTTTCTCTCAATATATTAACACATTAGTACACTATTTTACTATTATGACACCTGGCTGCCTATTCTAGATCTTTGGCAATTTTATCCATGGCCTCCACTTCGCACTTCCTTAGTTCATATTTTATTGCTTTCTCGATTTTCTTTTCATTCCTCTTATTTTAAAACTCAGATAATTCTCATACAAGCCCCTCCTCCTTTCAATTAAACATAAAGCATTTTCACTAATATTCCTAACATCATTCCTAACTTTCTTCTCTAAGACACAATCAGCAACTTCACAAACTATTTTCCTAAAATTATTCCATCCATCTTCTGCATTCTCAAAATTTAAGCTCTCTAATTTAGTATTCAACTTGGGTAAGCCATACCTTACCAATTTGCTGCTTTGGAAGCAAAACAGCACATAAAATCCAAGCAAAATCCAATCGCCTCCACATTAAATTGTTATTCCCTCTAAATATCGTTTGAAGTGCTTGTCTTATGGAGAAACGAGCCTTGAAAAAGATTACAAGTGTTATCCTTTTTGGTCAAGTTTTTGATTAATTCCCTTCTTAAGTTGATTTTACCTTACCTTAATCCATTTGAGAGCTTTAAGGTGCCAATTACCTGTTACTTTTTGCCATTTTCCTTGGCGGAATGTCAAAAACAAGTCCATCTGGTCCACATCTGGAAAGAGGTCTCTGGGAGGCATAATACTCTCCCCACATCAAGTTTCCAGTCATTCAAACCAAAACTTCTGATGATAGCCAAAACAACACCATGATCATAGTACTTGAAAGGCCAGAAACTAATACAATAGCAACTTCAGAGTTCATCATTGTATAAATAAAAATCAAAAAGAAAGAAACCTTTCAATAGTCCTCCACAGGCTACAAACCCTAGAGGCCAACACCAAACCACCCAACCATTCATACAAGAATCTTGACAAGAATTCAGTTTGTACTTGGCCAAAATCACTTCATGACAGGGACCAGTGGGCTTATATTACTTAATAACTTGCAGGGAACACCTTATCAGATATACAAACCAACACCTCCGCCACAGTGCTTAGACCACAATCTTGCCTTGTGTTGAAAAATTTAAAGGCTTTTAGACTTTAATATGAACAGTTTCTTCAGTAATGTCCCAACATTCAGTCACTACTGCTATCAGACAGCAAGTTTGTTTTTTCAAGACTTCCAGCTTGTCCATTTTGTTGTTCAATGAGTGGGCATTGTAGGGTAAAATATGTGGCAGTTGTGTCTTCACTGAAAAGCGCTCTGATTTAAGCACTGGTGGGTTTGCAAGGACTGGAAGAAACATTGGGTTGTAGAGAGTCACTATACCAAGGTTGTAGAATTCGAGAAATGTCATAAGGTGGTTTACAGTTAACTAGGGTTATAATCCTTGGTCTACTAATACATTTATGACTAGATCTGTCTTGAGATACAAAATACGGTGTTGAAGCATTTATTTCATTGTCCCCCTCTATATTCTCGTCATCTATGCTTAGTTCCGGGAACTAGGCCTACAGAGTCCTCTGGTGGCTTTTTTAGCAGCCCAGAAAACCACAGATAGGCAATTCTAGATGACGCAACTAGTTGTATACTTGGTTACCGCTGAGTAACTTGATTTTTCACTCTCCAGTCAAGAATGAGAATCCTTGATATAACTAAGCAGTCATTTGATCTAAAAGGACTTGAATTTTTACCCCCTATAGGCAAAAGTGATCACATGGTACTGTCTTTATATGCTAATGTGAATATTCCATTAAATCCTAAATCAAAATCGTTTTATAATTATCCTAGAGGCAGGTATGATGAATTTATGAAGTTTTTACATTCTATTGATATGGTTGGTAAGTTCCACCATTGTTTCATGGATGTGAACACAACATTTTAATTTTTTCTATAATATAGTAGTAGTGGGCTGTGAAAAGTTTATTCCAAGGCATAGTGTAAAAGAGGGTGATAAAAAACGTAGGAGCCTGCCAAAATCAGTCCTTGGTGCAATATCATTAAAAAAATAAACTTTGGAGACACTATCTATTGCTTGAGGATGATACATCCTGGTGTGCCTATAAGAGAGCAAGACATATTGCAAAAATCACACACTGAATCAGTAGAGTCATCTATCATTGACTCCCTGAAAAGCTGCCGAAAGAGTTATTAGAAGTATGTAAATAGTGGCAATAGTGATCAATCACCATCATGCATGATCCTCAATGATCTGGTCACTGGTGAATCTGTTTATGAAGATAGGAGAAAGGCAGCTATTTTTATTAAACTTTGTCATCATTCTTTGCAAATCCTGCTGCTCATGCACAACCTTCTTCCATGGCGATAGCTCATTTACTGCAGAATAGGTTTCAGTTTGATGATTCAGACATTGTACCTGAACAAGTTGAAAAGATCATCCAGAATCTTTCCATTGATAAAGCCCCTGGTATTGATGGTGTTTCGAATGTTGTTGTGCCTGAATTGGCTTCTTGCTTATCCAGTCCTCTCGCTACTCTTTTAACCTTTGTTTAGACTCTAGTAAATGCCCTGTTGGATGGAAAAAAGCAGTGATAAAATCTCTTCATAAGGATGGATTAATGTCAGAATTCAGTAATTATCGTCCTATTTCAAATTCTTCATTTTTTCTAGGATTATGGAAAAGGTAATTGTTGACTGGGTCTAGAATTATTTAAAAAAAAAATAACATTTGGCATATAGCACAATATGGTTTTAGGAAAATAGGTCTTGTAATACTCAGCTAATGGAAGTAATCAACGATTTTCAAATGATGGCTGACTTAGCTCAAAAGTTCGATAGTGTTTATGTGGATTTTAGTTAGGCATTTTTTCAATACCTCTATTGCTGGAAAAATTCCAAAATATGAGATTGGATTGAGAACTATGGCTGGGATTACAATTTTCCTAAAAGATGGGTCATAGAATGTTAGGATTCGCGAGGCATTATCTAACCAGTGTAGTATTTTGAGTGGAATCCCTCAGGGCAGTTGCTTGGGAGCAGTTTTGGTTTGCATATTTATAAATGATTTGCCACAGGTAATTCAACATAGCAAAATCAAAATGTTTGCAGATGACGTAAAGCATTATAGGGGAATATTTTCCCTAGTTGATGTGCCTCTTCAACAGGATGATTTAGATGCATTTCTTAATTGGTGTAATCTAAATTCAATGTTTATTATTCAGAAAACATGCTATGTAGTGAATTATTTAGTAAATGCAGTAGCATACCAGTATCCCATTGGTGATGTAGTGATATCTTCTGTTGATTCCAGTAGGACCTTACTATTGTTTTTGATAATCAATCGAGTTTTGATAAACAGGCATTAGTCGTATCACGTAAAGCAAACAACAATTTTTTTTTATCAAAAGAATGTTTAGAAGGTTTAACCTGCATAGCTTTACCACGCTGTATAAGACAATGACACGACCAATAGTTGAATACTTCACATCTGGGTGGTATCCAGCAAGAAAATCTGATTCACAGCTTATTGAAAAAGTGCAAAAACAGGCATCAAAATTTGTTCCTTAATTGAAGTATTTGCCCTATGATTGTAGGCTAAGGTGTTTGAGCCTACCATCTCTGCAATTTAAAAAGGGATAGATTAGACCTCGTTAACACATTTCGAACTATCAAAGGTGTTAATAATTTATCTTTTAGCAATTTCTTTCAGTTTAGCCAGACCTCATTAGAATTATATCAGAAAAGGGTTTTAAGAAACGTTGGACAAGGTTTTTTGTAGCTCTGTCCATTAAATCATGGAAAATGTTACCTGACCATGCTGTCCCAAAAAAATAATGCTACAGCTTTGGATGGAACCTCTTCTTATGAAGGGCAGTATATAGAGCCATAAAATTTATGGCATTTGTATGATTTGTTTTACTCAATGCCCCTAAAATGAGTTTCTCGAGTTTGTCTCTTTGTGTATTCTGGTGTATTTGCTTGTTTTTGTGATGTGTTCAGTCTATGGAGTTTACTTGTTATTGTGGTACAACTCAATACCCTGGGGTCCAATTCTTGTTATAAATTAATTAACCCCTGTACTGCAGTAACTAGAAGAAATGTGATGAAAATATAGATGATGCTGCAATTAAATGGGATGAATAAAGTCTTGTGATAGTGTCTGTTTGTAACAGATAACCATGATTAGTACACCAGATAAAGCTACAAACACCAACTTTCGAAATATTTATGCTTTCACAACAGGACAAAGTCAAAATTTCTACAAACAAAGCTAAACTTCAGTGGTTCACAACTAGCTATTAACAGTGCTAGCAGCAACATCTTTGTCTCAGAAGCTAACCATATCAACACAGCTCTACAGCTCTGCAAGCATGCAGGTGACAACAGAAAAGTGGAAACCTCACCAGAAAAAAGGAAAAATTATAATATAAACATAAGAGAAGGTCATAAACAGTTGAAGAGAAGGTTTGAGAATAATTGGCTGAGGATGTTATGGATAATCCTTAATCTTTCTTGTGTTATTCCTCTAAAAAATGTCACAGCAGACACAAAGTTGCTGACATCCTGCAGAACAGACAACCAGTAGCTAATCCTGAGCTGGAACTTGCAACCAACAATTCTCATCTGTTTTTCCTCCACTTTCAGTACTGTTTTTCCCCCACTTCCTATATATGAGGTGTCAAACTTGAGAACAAACGTGTTTCTTTCAGCTTAGCATGAGGCACAACAAATACAAGTGACAGAATAAATGGGAAGTATATAATTCAGGGTATATATTTGCATATAAGGGGGGAGGGGGTAAAGTATTTGGACACTTTGAAGTCAGAAAACCATTCTTAGTTCATAATATGCAGAACAATTGTACTTAACACATTTTGCATGCAAAAGCAGCTACTCCTTCTCAACATAAAAGATCTTTGTCTGAACCTTATTGTTCATGGACTACCAAAAGAAGAGTCCAATAAAAGTCAAAGATAGCATGGTGAAATTAGTTAAAGAAAAGCTGGGTGTAAATAGCAAACTATCAATAAAAAAGAGCTACAGGATTGCTTCATGTGTAGGTAATATAATGAACAGACATATCAAACAAAATAATCAGCAAAAGGAGTCCCCTGTATTTGTCTCTGTCTATTTATGGTGTTCTTCTGTTACTCTTTGTTTTCTTTTGGTTTGTTTTACTGTGTTCTTGTGTTTCTTTTTACTTTCAGCATTATTCTTTTGTATTCTCCATACAGGGCTTCCACTTTTGAATCTTAAAAATCGGGGACAAGTCTTAAGAATTCGGGGAGTTTTCGGGGACGAGTCTTCAAGATTCGGGGAAAAACAAAATGGAATTTCGTTACGAAAATCTGGGAGTCAAAATTGGTTTTAGCTTCGTTTTCAGGCTCAAGTACGGCTTGGATTCAAGTAGCAAATCAAGCCTTTTACAGAGTAGGTCTTGGAGCCAAAGGACGGGATTGGGACCCATAGCTGAAAACGCTTATTGCTGACATTGCTGCAAAAAACTTCAAAATTGTTTTAAAATAAAAGAAATAGGCTGAATTACACTCTATTTCTCTGTTGCTTTAGGTTTTGCAATATCTTTATTGCTTTATTCTCTGAGCCCGATTTCAAGACTTTTATGTCACTTATTTTCAGAAAGATGACAAAATAAAGTATAGAAAGGTGATTCTCGGGAAAATTTCGGGGATTCTGGGAACCCAATTTTTTTCGGGGAAATCCCCGAAAATTCGGGGATAGTGGAAGCCCTGTCTCCATAGGCCTAAAACTTACGTTCTGTCTTTGCATTGTTTATTCTTTTCAGTTGATCTGATATTTCATGAGTCATGCCATTCTCTTCCATAGACAGGTTTGTTTAATACTTTATCACTGCCTTACTGCAGAATCCCACCAGATGGCTTGGTAAGTCAAAATGATTACAACTAATTCTACTGATGATGGGACATCAAGTAGGTTGGAAGATTTTAAAAGAAACTCATTAGGGTTTCCTGAATGTGCAAATTTACAAATAGGGCAGAGTTGCCAAATTTTATATTTCAACAACACCACAGATTACATTTACTCAGCTGTTTTTTATGTATTTAGTCTGTGCGTTTTTTCTGTGTTTTTGTCTGTGCAGAAGAGAGTAATATCAAACAAGCAAGAGGCCATATTGGTACCAGTGGGATTAATCCTTAAACTGCTGGGGATAGCTGAGTTGAGTATTACACTTCCCACAGTTTCTATCTACCTCAAGAATTTTCAAGGCAGTAATTATTTGGGCCCGTGTTGACAGAGTTGCTGCTAAAGAAGTGAATGTTTCTTGAGAAAATCATTGCCAAAATAAGACATATCAAAGTTTTTTTCTAGTGCCCATGCACACAGCATTGCCACATAATGTCACCAAGAACCACAGGGAAAAGCGCCATGAAATGGCCAAAAATCTCAATGCCTGAAAAAGGCTCTGATAAGTGCGCAGTGGAAGAGTGTGCTTTGGATGAAAGATTGAATGCTGTACAATGTGACAAATGTAGTCGCTTTGCACTGGGTGCCTCTCAATGTCTGATACACAGTATGACACCAATGAATTGAACCAAAGACTTGGAAGTGTTTGGGTGTGCCCCCTGTGCAAAACCAGCAGTGACAAACAAACCATCTCAGATGTTGTAACAACTGCACTATGCGAACACAGAAATGAAATGGGGGGGGGGGATATATTTGACTCATTCAAACAGGATATGATTGCTTCTCTGGACTCTGTCAAAGCCAAAATCAACAATCTTGAAGATAGTATAAAAACAAAAGTGTCTACGTCAGAAGTTAAGGACATTGTAAACTGTGTTGTTGCCAATAAACTAGAAGTCAACATTCACAAAATAGTCAGACAAGATACATGCGTTCCTGAAACGTGAGTTCAAAATAGACGTTGGTGACAATTCAAACATTTGGCAACTGCCAGGAGGGCAAAACCACAGTGCACCTGGACCATCAGCTGCCACAAGACCTGATCCCATTTTATTCTCCATTAGTTCTGGCCTACAGAAAGCAGAAATTTTAAAGCTTTCTAGAGGAAAAAAACACTATTGCCTTTTATACAGATACCTCTTAAAAAGACTGCCAGAAAAGAAAAGAATTGGTTGAAGAGATTAAAAGACAAGCTGCTGCCAGTGAGCAGAATTTGGGGATAAGAAACAGAGTCATTATGGCAAAAATGGGAGACTTATGGGACCCCCATTCCTAAGACAGATGAAGCACTATGTGTAACACAAAGTGATGTAAGTAGCGTAAATAGGGAGCAAGAGGTCATTTGCAACAAGACAAACTCAAGTTTTACCAGCACTGAGTCACTGGTTTCAATAGACAAAGTTTCTGAAACAGCCTGTTCTGGCAGTCAGAGCAAGCATGGCAACAATGACAGGAGACTGTTGGCAAAAACTGGAAGCACTGAAATCAGTGGCTCTTGTACTTGTGGCAACAGTGCTAAAATAATAAACAGAAAATAAAGAGCTCTAGGAAAGTTCGTGTTTTTTACACAAATTCTGATACTCTTGCTCTAAAACTTAATGAACTGAAAGCTGTGTGTTTTGATCTTGATATAGACGTTATTTGCGTTTGTGAAATTTGCCCCAAAAACTCAGTGTCAAAATTGAAAGCATCATGTATCCAAATCTCTGGTTTCAGTCTGTGTAGCAATTTGGATAACCCTGAGTGTCAGAGAGGAGCAGCAATATATTGCAAAACTGGAATGACAGCTGAAAGTGTAAGTTACTCTTTTATTCATTCTGATAGTAGTTGGGTTGAATATGTTTGTTTGAAACTCCAGGTTTGATCTGAATCATTTATAATAGGTGTTGTATACTGTAGTCCATCTGCCCCTGATCAATTTATTTCACACCTAGCTGTATCTGATCTCATATCTAAGATGAATGCCCAAGAGCATTCAACAATCTTTTTGTTTGAAGATTTCAATATGCCTGACGTTAAGTGGGTTGAAGGTATAGGATTCCCCCCCCCCTGAAAGTAGCCCCTCATGTGTCACTACTAAATCCATCACTGACAACCTACTGACACAAATTATTGATGATTCCACAGATTGTCAGACAGATTAAGACTGAATATACATCTGATGATTCAGCTAACAGAAATCTGGCACCAGCAACAACCCTCCTTACTAGACTTAGTTGGTACAAACGACCCTAAACAAATCCTGGTTACTTTCTATTACCCTGCATTCAGAACAGGGACCATATTTGCATCTTGATTGAGATAAAGGTGAACTTCAAGAAGGAAAATAAAGAAAAAAATCCTTTAGATTATGAATTGATACAGCAGGATCTGTCAAAGGTAAAGTGGGAGATTGTGGTTAACAGTGGTAACATAGAAAAAAGCTGGGATGTATTTAAGACAGTAGTCCTAGCTGCAGAAAAGAAACATACCTGGGTGAATAGGTCACCCCTGCCAAAAATACTCCCCTTATTACCCAAAGAAGTCAAAAGGGCTAGAAGGAATAAGAAAAGAGCATGGACCAAAATGCATAAAGTGCAAATGTGATAACCACTATGACATGCTCAAGAAATACATTTCACTTGGAATATCATAGAAAACCATGAGGAGGCAATTGCAGCTGATGCAAAGCAGAATCCAAAGAGGTTCTGGCCCAGCCCATAGCTAACCCTCCACTGACTTTACCAGAGCAACTAATCAAAGAACCAATGCACATTGTAACTATAAGTATAGAAAATGTTATGAAAAGGCAAATAAAGCTTCTGGATGCAAATAAAGCCACTGGGCCAGATAACCTACAACCCAGACTATTTAAAGACACAGCTGAACAAATTGCTGAGCCAATAGCAGTGATGTTTGAGATGTCACTCACTTCCAAAATGCTCTAAAGTGACTGGAAGCAGGTCAACATTAAGCCTATCTTTAAGAAAGGGAGAAAGGACCAAACCAGTAATTATCACCCTATAAGTCTTACTTCAGTTGTATGCAAGGTCATTGAGAGCATCAAAAATGATGCACTGGTCTCTCACCTTGAAAGAAATCAATCACTTTCAAAAAGTCACCATGGTTTCTGTAAAGGTTGTTCAATTGACACAAACCTCATTGAATCATATGAATTTGTGATCAGACTCTTGGATGATGGCATTCCAGTGGATCTTATATTGCGTGATAAAGCAAAAGCCTTTGATAAAGTACAGCATCAACTTCTTCTCCTGAAACCAGAAGCATACAGGGTGCATGATGATATAGTTGCCTAGACTGAAGCCTTTCTTGCTTGAAGAACTCACACCTTATTTTAAAAAAGACGCCAAAATAGCAGTGCTGGTTGGGTGACAGGGAGTATATTTCAGGATTTTTTTGTAGGAATAAGTTCATTTATAAATACTTTTAGGAAAAAACTCAAATAAAAAGAGCAATTAAATTGCATGCAAAATGAAACGAAATACAATAATTTTTAAATGACAAGGATTCCTGCCATAGGGATCAATTTATTTAATCAATAATGTATTTAATTATTATGCATTTAGTCTTAAAAGAAAATCAAACTCAAACCAAAATTACAGAAAGATTTATTGCTTCTGTAGATTATAACAGATGTAGACTTGTCTTTCTGTAATTTCCTATGCCTTATAATGCTTTACAGAAGGAGTAAAGATACTCAAAAATCATCCTGCCAGCATAGATACCATGTTTTGATTTTATAACAGCCATTTAAAATGTACCTCTTTCATAACAGGACAATTCTCCCCATTGAACATAAACCCCTTATATATTCAGACATTGAAAAAACAAAATTGAATAGTGAAAGAAAAAAAATTTACCTACTATCTAGCTGTCAAATTGACCATCTTTCTTTTTATTGTCCTATTCAACTAAATAAAATGAACAGGTTCAAAAAAGTTTTTCATCACATGAGAATCTTATCAAATAGTTTGTGATACAAAACTGGAAGTAAAAAGTAACTTGGACCAATATTCACCAAAACTAAAAATAGAAGTCTCATGTTGTTACACCAGCAGTATTGAGTTTTTATGCTGATACTAAATATATAAAATTCTTTTGGTTTATTGTTACCCACCCAAAACCAAAAATCTGAGAAAATTTGCCTGATTTTTTAAAAAAGGGGAAACACCCCAAAAAAGCAATCAATCTTATTGAAAATCCCTTTATTAGATACATCACATCAGAGAACCCTACCATAGAGGTTTCAAGCTCTGTTCTTCAAAATGTGGAATTTTGCTCTTTTTTTCAGAAGAAACATAATCAATGCATGTTCATTTGTTTTGTTTTGTTTTCCAGGAGCGATTGTGTCAAACCGAAGGTCCAAGATAATTGGGAGGGATCTTATTCAAACATAAATTTAAAGCTCCTTTTTAAGTGACCACATTTATTGGGCCAGGGGAAAGTCTAGTTTTCTGCCATTTTAGGGCACCAAACTACAACTTTACTGCAAAGAGGACATTTGTAATCAATTTAAAATTCTGAGAAGCTAATTGATTTAAAAGTACCAATAACTATAATTTATGCTTCCCAGTTGCAAAAGAAGTAATATCACAAAGGTGGCAGTACTGGATTCAACCAAGTTGATTTGCTTTATTTGTCATGAAATTAGGCTATGTTTGGTGATCTGTAATTGCATATCAACTATAATGAGGGGGAGGGGGGTGATTCATTGTTTAGGTGGGGGTAGGGTAGATTCCTAAAAAAAGTACATTCTAATGGACAAACTGCTTACTCTTCATAAGGCTTAAGATACATGTTGAAAGAGGTAGGGGGGGGGGGGGAAATAGGAATTAATTTAAATATTTTTCTATATAGCTAAAATGTTACATTTCCATGTCAACTGCCACAGAGGTGGAAAAGGCAAGGCATGTCATCATCAGCCCCATAAGGAAATTTCTTTGGGGTGGCAAAAACTGCTAGGAATGGTGATATTTTTCTTTTTCTATTTATATGAAGTACTTCAATGTGTGTAAACGAATATATGTAATGCATTTATCAATCAGAAAATCCAACTGTAGAGGTTGTGATGGCTTCAGTTATGTAGAAGATCAAAAGTCTTACTGAATTTCCATCTGTAATAACAATAGTACTCCTTTTCATCTAACCGAAATTCTTTACTAGTAATATTAAAAAGGACTTTTTACCAAAATTATTATTTGAAACCTATTATTTGGAACAGATTTGAAACCTATTATTTGAAACAGATTTGAAACCTATTTGAATAGATTATTCTTTTTAGCTCCTAACTCTTTACAATGTAAGTTTGGCTTTTTTTGCAATTTTTTAAGAAAACTTGCAATTGGAAAAAAAAGATTTTCAAAGCACTAAAACACCTTTGTTTAATGAGCAAGGTGTTCAGAGGGGGGCAGTCCCTCTTATATACAGAGTAATGTATATTTGTATTAAGTTTTAAGCTTGCTTGTTACTTTAGTTGAAAAACCTTTTCTATTTGTTTAATTACAT
Organism: Artemia sinica; assembly: GCA_027921565.1. NCBI lineage: Eukaryota > Metazoa > Arthropoda > Branchiopoda > Anostraca > Artemiidae > Artemia > Artemia sinica. The sequence goes on along the minus strand of CM051259.1, from coordinate 10,902,915 downwards.
TTCATGAAACTGTAAAGTTTTATGGATACAATACTTTTGGTAACAGAGAAAAAACAATCAATATTTCAATGGTTTCTATAATGATTTTAAACAGTAAGTGAGGATCAGCCCAGCTCAATAGTAACCAAAACTCAAATAATAGAATTTTGATATCAACAGAAATATCAAAAGAATTGGCTTATCATGCTGATCCTAAATATATATAAGTTTCATTAAGTTTAGTCTTACCCATCAAAAGCCACAAGTCTGAGAAAATGCTTCAGATTTTTTAAAAAAGTGGGAAGTATCCCCTTGCAGTCATAGAATTTTAATGAAAATCACACCATCAGATTCAGTCTATTAAGTGACCAAAATGATTGGAGGACAACTATATCCCCTTCTCCCATGCCACTTTTTTCCCAAAATCATGCAATCATCCAATCAAAATTTTGAGATAGATTTTTTGTTCAGCATAGTCGAAAAGCCCAATAACTATGTCTTTGGAGATAAAATGATCCCCTACAGCCCCTCGAGAAAGGTTTCTAAATTATTAAGTTTCCCATTGTTTTATTTGTTATTGGGAAGTATGCATACATTTTTCAGGCGGGGAGAGGAGGACAAATTTTCTGCTGGGAGGATCTTGCATGGGGAGAATTTTCCATGGAGAGGGAAGTTTCCAGGAAGTGAACTTTTCAGGGAAAATTTTAGGGAGACATTATGGGTAATTGTCCAGGGTAAATTTTTGCCAGGATTGTAAGCACTCTGGTACATCAGGAGACCCCCACCCCCTCATTAGCTGAAATTTCGAATTTAATATCATCTAAGGTCTCTAGTGCTTCAGCTATCGCAGAAATAGTTAAAGGAGCAGTAGAAGAGCTTAAGCGAGACATTACCGCAAGGATAGATGAAGTCAAAGATCGTGTTAATGATCTTGAGAAAAATGTGGCCCAAAAATACACCATCTCAGAAGTTAAAGAACACGTTGGAGCTGCAATGCTGGAGGAAGCATCTAAACTGAAACAAGCTATCAATTCTCACCTCGAAGACAAAATCCAGAGGTTGTTCAGGCAGGAGACAGATAGAGAGCAGAGAAAACTCAACGTGGTTGCATATGGCATACCACTGCAGCCAAGAGTAAATAATGACAAGACATTCATCAAAAGTCATCTTGCAGAGCAGTATGGGATTACAGGTGCAAACATAAGCAACGTCAGACGCTTATTAGGGCAACCATTGCCAACCGAAAGATCCAGAACCAGCAGCCAAGAACCAACCCACAACCAACCCCCTCCAATTCTCTTCCCTGCCCCAAACCTAAACTTGAAAAGACACATTCTACTAAAATCTTACAAGCTTCGCCAGGAAATCCAGTTCAGGACGGATGCATCCCAGGAAGATCAGGAGAAAAGGACAGCCTTATCTGCTGAACGCAGACGTTGGATTGAGCTAGGTGAGCCAAATTTGGCTATCCACAATGGAAAAATTGTTCCAAAAAACTAGATTGGTCTGGGTGGGAGCCACCCTCAACAGCCCATGAACTGTTAGATACCCCAGCTACCAGCCCTGTACATAGTGTAAATAATGACCCAGAAGTATTTGTGTCACCAGTTAGTGCCTAGGAACTTTCCGACTCATCATCCTACAAGTCCTTTGCAAATGCAAGTCCCAACCAATCAGATTATAGCAGATCCTCCAGCTCTTCCATATCCATTCTGGACAAGCCAGTCCTCAATGTGAATCACTGCTGTAAGGAAGTACTCAACCAAAAAAGCAGCAAGTAAGTCAAGATTTCTCTGCTCTAATAACAAACGTTGACCAACTCCCAAACAAAATCAATGAGCTGAAATCTTTGATTTATGCAAATGATTATGATATTATACTCCTTACTGAGGTGTGTCCCAAGAATTCAACAAACCAGCTCCTAAATTCACATGTTAGCCTGCAAGGCTACCATACTATATCGAACCTGTCATCTAATTATTGCTGCCATGGAACACTTGCACTGGTTAAATCCTCTTACACTGTCACCACAATTGACTACTTCACCAGATACCCCTATGCTGAAACCATTTTTTTTTTATATTTCAGTTCCAGGGAATAAAGACGACCATTCTGTCAGAGTCGGCTGTGTATATAGAAGTCCGTCAGCACTGTCACCAGAGGAAACAGATGGGAAACTAGCAGAGCTCATTTGCAAGATTGCAGACACCCACCAAGGCGATCTTCTAATTGCAGGTGACTTCAACCTGCCTAACATCACCTGGAAAGACCAGTTTCCCTACATCTCATCTGGTCCTACGAGCCCAATCATTGACATTATTCATGATACCCTTCTCCACCAAATTGTTGACCAGCCAATGCGTTTTAGGGAGGGACAGCAACCAAACCTTCTCGACCTGGGATTTCTCAGGAGACCAGAAGCTCTCCTCTCTACCTCTTACATGCCCCCAATCGGAAAGAGTGATCATTTAACCATAGACATTAGAACAACATTCCTTGAAGTAACAAATCGCTACATCAAGAAGACCTTTATTAACTATGAAAAGATTAGAATCTGCTGATTAGAATCTCAACAACATCAGATGGGACGACATCTTATCTGGTTCTCTAGAGCAGCAATGGCAGTTAGACCCCAGCACCGCGCCGGCGGATCGACCAAACGCCGCCGACGAGAGGCCCGGTCGAACGCCACCGAAGTGTCGTAACGCCGCCAGCGCGCCAAAGGTGCGCCACCGCCGACAGAGGCGGCGGCGTTCGGTCGACTTTAAATTAATTTTGCGGCAATTCTTTATTGCGTCAACCGCAAAGTCGGAGCTTTTCCTTCTCGTGTGGTTTAGTATTTCGATTTTCCTGATTAGAAATCAAGCAGGGCTTGCACAATCCCCGAAAATCTATGCGTCACCCCGAAAGAAAATTTGGTTCCCCGAATCCCCGAAAATCACGCAATCACGGTGCCATCCCTAGCGATTTATCACTAGTGACTTTCCCTGCCAAATATTACTTTGCATAGCATAATTCTTCACTACTCTCTTGTTCATTAATTTTCGTCTCTTTTGTTACTTTGCATAAAAACCAGACAGATGCAATATGCAATTGCAAATATTGCAATATACACAGTTCTTCACATGTTGACAAAAACAGTATCGTCTTTATGAAATGAGTTTAAATCATTTCGAATGTAGTTTCCCAATCGCTATTTCTAACATCGTTTGTAGTCAAGAATTTTATTTTCAAGTTGAATAGAATTATAGAACGAATTCACTACTATACAGTTTCAGCCTTCAGTTGGATTTTGAAATTGACAGCCAACAGATTGTTTCTACAGCTGAATTGAAAGTTTGCAGATTTTTTTTTTTTTTTGCTGTTTTTGGATAAGATTTTCTTAATGTTTAATACTCAATTGTTGAATGCCTGAATGTTTAATACTCAATTGTTCAGAAGCTACCCCAAAAATATGACTCATAAATAAATTGTAAATTATTGCCTATAGGGGGGAGGGGATAGGGGGCTATCATTTTTAAATGATAATACCTTTTTTTATTGAAAGCAGGGATGCCAAAAGGATAATTGTTTTTTTCATTTAAAGTGGAGACAGAAGAAAATGATATCAAATTTCCTGGGAAACCATTAAAATATTTTGATAGACCCAGGGCCCCCCATTAAAACTTGTTCATTGTCTTGGATATTTTGCAATTTATCATAGGCTACTGGCCTAATTTGGCTTTTGTGTGTGCTCCCTTTTAATTAGATTCTTTGGATCTTATTGAATGACATGGCGAACCTATGACACAGTTTTCCAATAATTTGAGGAATATCTGAATAATTTCGACATTTTTGTTGTTGTCTTTGTACTCCTTTACTCATACCCTCAATTTTTTTCAAGGAACACTAAGCTGTTTAATGTTATTTTGCGTGTTTGTTTGAACCATATAGTGACCTAGTTAATTATTAAGTAACTTATTTTTCTAATGAAAGCTGAGACGGTATCCTATCAAGGTGGTATCCAGGGGGGGTATTACATTTAAATGATAATATCTCGAAATTTTTTTTATTGAAAGCAGGGATCCCAAAAAGTTATTTTTTTTAATTTAAAGCAGAGACGGCATTTTATCAAGGTGGTATCCAGAGGGGGGGGGGTGTAGTGAGCTATCATATTTAAATGATAATACCTCGATTTATTTTGAAAGCAGGGGTGCCAATAAGTTAATATTTTTTTTTTTATTTAAAGCAGAGACGGTGTCCTATCAAGATAGTATCCATAAGGGGGGGGGGCATAGGGAGTTATTATATTTAAGTGATAGTACCTTGATTTTTTTTTTTTTTTATTGAAAGCAGGGATGCCAAAAAGTTGAAAAGTTGACAAAAATTAACAAGATTTTCGTGAGTTATACTTGATACAGCACTTGAATGGTTTTATCATCCAAAGGGACAGGGACATATGCGTCCAACCCATTTTTTTTTCTTATTGATGAAACGGGTTTAATTTGAAAACATTCACTCATAAGTACCAGGCAGATTCACACTAAAACGAATTGGTGTGACGAAAGCGATATCGAAATCCCCACCTAACGTTGCGCTCGAGTCGAGGCTCGAGTGACAATGGCGCCCTTGGTCCAGTGCCCAAGTTACATTAAAAGACCAGGTCATAATAAAAGCTTTCAATTTGGGAGGTTCAAGGAGGAGTCTTTGACAGTCTTATGACCTCAGGGTACTAGATGTTGCAACGTTCTTACGTATCTACAGTGGTTTAAAAAATTTGATCATCCCACAAATGATTACCAAAAATATGCATAAATATAACAAATATAACATTTGGAATATTATAACACTTTTTTAAAAGCTTTGAAGAAAAGCAAAAAAAGGCTAAATACCCCTAACTATGCTTGAAAGCTATTTTAAAAAGAAACTCTTTGGAGATTTCCATGGAAATGACCATAGCAGAAGCTTTGAGCCTGGGTGGGAATCTAAGAGGAGTCTTTGAGTATTTTGACCAAAGGTGACTTATTGTTGCAACTTTCTTGAATTTGGTAATTTTTGTGAGCATTTCGAAATCAAAGCTTAAACTCAATAACTGATACTAAGTGTCCTAACATTTTGCTTGGATTAAAAGTGATGAACTAGGATGAAAATCTCAACATCTTCCTGGAGCTACTTCAGTCTGCATATTATTTCATTTAATTACATTTAAAACAGATGAGCTTTTCATTTTTTACCAGGAAATAGCTGGCATTTAATTTTTCTTCATACCAAATAAACGATTAAGTGTTTTTTTTTTCTGTTTCATTGTAATTGAAGTTTTCTCATGTGAAGTGTTCATCATGTATTTTTCAATTTGATAAATTTACTTCTTTTAGATGCAGTTTATAATTTGACTGATATTAGGTATTTATCAATTTATAATTTGGAATGAATCCCCAAAAGAAAAAAAACGAATAATATCCAAAAGAGCAGCCAAAAGCAATAAAAAAGCAGCAGTTCAGCCTTAGCCTACATGACATATATTCTATAAAGAAGCCAAAAAACTTTAAAATGCATTTTTTTCAAATTGTAATTAAAAACCAGTTTTTAATACAAGAAGTCTTTTTAAGAATCCAAAAGAGCCAAAAACACAATCAATATCAAAGTCGCCCATTTCACCTGTTTTAAAGGTGACAAAACAGGTATAGGCAAAGGGCATTATGAAAAAATTAAGCTTCTATGTTCAAAGTTATATTCAAAGCTTTTACCCAGATAACTGACAAAATTTGTGATATGGTATTTGAAGTTGTATATGCAGTAATGCTTGATGAAAAAAACTACTAATTTTGATAGCTATTTATGATAAGAATACATAACTAATATATACTTCAAGTACTCATATTATGCAAGGGTTCTGAAACGCCACACCCATTTCGTTTCTACCACATTTCTACTTCTCTTGATGAATAACAAAGAAGACCAGTTTCCAGCCAGCAACTTGTGAATTTTTGAACTCATGAATAGGCTCGAATCTGTTGTAAATTTAAGCTGTGATTTGAGGAAGACTGATGAAAACATTAATGTTTGTGGTCAACATTGATCACGCCGGCGGCGCGCCGCCGACATCTAACCGGCGGCGCGGCGTGCTGCTTTTGGCCCCGCCGCCGCCGGTCTTCCCTCATCAGCGCGGCGCCGGGGTCTAATAGCAGTGCTTCAAAGAATTACTGACAAGCAAAGCAAATCAGTACACCTCAAGCAAGCTTGTCCCCAAACCAAGAACACTTCCAAGAATGACAAAAGAGATTAAGAGGGGAATCAACCGTAAAAGCAGACAATGGAAGAAATATAAAAAACACCACTCCCCTGAAAATCGAGAGAAATATTCCAAAGGCTGGAACAAACTTAAAAACTTGACGCAGGCCTTGTACACAAGCTTAGAATCCAAACTTGCTGATGAAGCCAAGACAAACCCAAAGAAGTTTTGGCAGTACATCTCTAGCCAAGACCACAATAGACAGTGTATCAAAAAACTGATAACAGAGCAAGGTGAAGAAACTACAGACACTAACAAGCTTGCTGACTTACTGAACCTACAATTTGTCTCAGTTTTCACCACTGAACCAGATGGCCCTTTACCTTCCCCACCAAAATAGAATGTAAAAGCCCCAATGGAGAGCACCATGGTATCATCTACAGATCTCCTTAAACGTTTACTGAAATTAGATGCTAACAAGTTGTCAGGGCCCAATAATATACATCCCAGACTATTAAAAGAAACCGCAGAAGTGATAGCAGAGCCCCTCACAAGAACCTTCCAGACGTCACTTATCTTTAGAGAGCTACCAGCAGACTGGAAAGTAGCCAACATAATGCCAGTATTCAAAAAAGGTGATTGCACCAAATCTGAGAATTATCCTATTAGCCTAACTTCAGCTGTTCTTAAGATACTTGAATGCATAGTCAGTGATTCAATTCTCAAACATTTAACCAAGAACAAGATCTTGTCACCCAAGCAGCATGGATTCCAGTCAGGAAATCAATCGAAACGAACCTATTGGAATCATACAAAGAAATCACAAATCTGAATGACCGAGGACATCCAGATGACCTACTACTGCTGGACTTTGCCAAGGCTTTTGACAAGGTACCGCACATTCGATTACGCTCCAAATTATCTGCCTCTGGCATCAATTCAGCTGTGATAGACAAGCTAATGAATTTCCTCACCAACTGCAAGCAAAAAGTCCAATTATTTGAGATGGGTGGCCAGCCAATCTACTCCCATGAGGCCATGGTAATGAGCAGGGTACCACAGGGAACTGTACTAGGCCCAACCCTTTTCTTGATGTACATAAATGACATTTTCAATCATGTAGATAATAGTATGCATTTGTTTGCTGATGATGCCAAACTGTTCAGCATTGCAAATCCACAGACCATCCAACATGACATAGACAGGCTACAGGATTGGACTCAAGACTGGCTCCTTCAATTCAATACAATCAAATGCTGTATTTTGCACCTTGGACCTAACAACCAAATGGCTACCTACTCAATTTACAATTCCATCACAAACACAAGGGAGCATCTAGAGAATAGAGAAGAAGAAAGGGACCTTGGTGTCATCATCAACAACAAGTTGAAGTTTCACAGCCACGTTCAGCATGTTGTTTCCCATGAAAATTCCAGCCTTGGCCTATTAAAACAGACCATCAGTAGCCGAGAGGCAACAATATTCATAAAATTATATAAAGCTCTGGTCAGACCCCATCTCGATTTTGGCATGTGCCTTGCAGGTCCTTCTTATTGGCAAGATGTTAGGCTCAGCAAAATGTTCAGAGGTGAGCAACAAAGTGCATGTAAAGCCTAAAATCAACTTCATATGAGGATTGCCTCAAGCAACTTAAGCTACCTACCCTCGTCTACAGGCGCATGCATAGCGATATGATGCTGACTTACAAACTTCAAGAAGAAAACTCTACCATCTACCATCTTTAGCAGCAGTCATAGCACCACCCATCATTACACAAGAGGACACTCCAAGAAACTGCCTAAGTTAAGCTCCCGATTGAGAACCCATCAAATGTACTTCTCAAGAAGAGTCATAAACCATTGGAATCAATTGAAGGACTCAACTGTCAGCACTCCCTCCATCCAGTCATTCAAATGCCACCTTGACAAGGAATGGGAGAAGAGGCAGTGGAGGTTCAATTGGGAGTCATCAACTCAAGAGCACTACAGGTCTGGAGGACCTCAAAGCTCTCAAATGGATTAAGGTGATTAAGGTAAGGTGATTGGATTGTTCAGAGGATATTTATATGGGGAGAGGGATTTTTTCATGGATGTAGAGCCAGATATTCTGGCCTTATTTAAAAAACAATTAGAAATTTAAAAAAAAACAAGTTTTTTCAACTGAAAGTATGGAGCAACATTAAAACTTAAAACAAATAGAAATTATTATGTATATGGGGAGGTTGCCCCCTTCTCAGCACCTCACTTTTTATGCTAAAGTTTAAATTTTATCCCAATTCTTTAAAAATGACTCCTGAAACACAAGGGTTGTTTGATTAGAATAATAAATAACCTTTTTAACATGCCAAAAAACTGTAGCATGAAGAGCAAGGTGTTGTGGAGGAGGGCAACCCCACTCATATATGTAATAATTTCTGTTTGTTTCAAGTTATAATGTTGTTCCTTACTTTCAGTTGAAAAAACTTGTTTTTTTTTATTTAATGAAGCTTAGAGACAAACATTTTTCTACAGGCAATAGAAAAAGTATGTCAATTAGAGTAAAAGTAAATGAAAATGAAAAAAGAAAGTAATTACAAAAAATATACAAAACAATAGCCTACTTACAAAAACTAAGATATAAAATCCCAGCATTCAGTTTTGCTGGGCAATGCTGAAGTGTTGGATGGATACCTTTTAACAATATCAACAATTTTAAACTTGGTTATCAAACCTCCAAAATACTTAATGCCTTTAAATTCAGTGTTTATAAAAAGTGGTGCATTATCAAAGTAGTTTGTTCAAAGTAAAACATTAAAACTAAAATTAAGAAAATAAAATAAAAATTTTTATTCAATATTTTTAATTTAATTTTGAATAACAAAAACCAATATATTTGATACCTTTATACTTCATAACTGTAAAAAATTTAATCTTTTTCAAAGTAACATATAGATAAATACAATACTCCTGGAAAAGAAAAAATAATAATCAAATGCAAAAAATGTCTCCATTCAGGGGTAATATACAGAAATTCCTGCCAAACCATTCAGGGGAAACATTCCTGACTATAGTACCCATATATCAGCTCATGGGTACTCTTGCAATGCAAGCAAAAGTTGATGGCATGGTTTTACCAAAATTGCCCCTTATTAAGTTGTTTTCCTTGTGTTTTCTATAATTATACAAACTGTCTTGTGTACTAATAACTGCACTAATTACTAATAAACAAATACATATTTAAGATCGCCATAAATAGCTGATTCTTTGATTGGATGTTATCAATAGTTAGGCTCTGATACTTTTGTTATTGACAACAACTGTTATTTACTTATCATTCATTACTATGAAGAATTTGATTTGTTTTACTCCAACAAAATCATATTGAAAAAATGTTTGTCGAAAACTGGAAAGGGGTCACTCATTCACAAATTAGAACTTATATTTTCCTTATTATGGGTCAAAATCTATTAGCAGGCAGCCAACAATGGTGCAACACATATTTTTTCCATGTTTTTTTTTTCCTATTCTGGTCTTTTTCCTTTGGTCCTTATTATTTCTTTACTGTCCCAAATTTCTAGGGAGGGCCATGTCCCCCTCCCCTGCCAGCACCCATGACATTTTCAAACAAAGACTGGTTGCTGAGTGATCCTCCAGGTAGGGTAAAATCAAATGAGAAGCTATTCCCAGAGTACTGCTCCTAATCACTAAACAATTTAGAATACAATTTAAATCTTCAAGGTATAACAAAACCAATTACTAAACTCATTTGTTAAACATTTTGTTGTTCATATTATTGACTTACAAATAAAATGAATATACAACTAGGTGCCTGACTAGACTTGAAAATAATAATATCATTCAATGTTTTGTATAATTCACAAACAGTGATTTGTCAAGATTAAGTTGAATAAAAAAAAATCAAAACAATTCCACCATCTTTTCTTCTTATTCTGTTAGGCTGGTTAAAAACTGTTGTTTCACCTGTATATCAAAAATATCAAAGCCAACAGAAGAAACATGGCAAACAGAAAACAGAGAAATTGTTTTGAATTTTTCATCCAACTTAATTGTAATAAATCAATGCTTTTGGATTATTTAACTTTAAAAAAGGGATCTATAGTGGTAAGATCAAGTGGTAAGTTTAAAACAAATGTTTTAAGCCTCATTTATACCCAAAAACTAGAAATCTTTGGTCATGTTCAAGGGTCCAAAAAGGGCTTAAATTTGAATTTGCAAGATAAGCAGGGGCAAATCTCCAGTATTTCTATTGGGGGGGGGCAAGAGGGGCCCATATCAGGATAGTCAAAGGGCATGGGATGTATAATATTTTTTCTCCACATTATTGGGGGGCAACTACCCCCCCCCCTTGCCACCCCCAAACAACGCCCCTGAAGATAAGTAATTATTATATTCAGAAAGAGCAGAAAAAATAGCATCTAGTGGTATGTTCACTTTATTCATAAGTCAATAATATGAACAGCAAAATATTTACCCCTTATTTCCTACCTGAGTTGCAGTAATGTCATTCTTATACATAGCAGTACAGAAATTACTATGTACAGAAGTACAGGATTAACCTTCTAAAAGCTGAATTAAATTATTGTTCATAATCTATAAAACTGAGGACTAAAGGGGCCTGATGACTAGGGCAGTTCTTAGACATTAAACTTAAAGTTAAAATTTAGGGCTATTACCTTAAATTGCAGCTAGGAGCAATCTAAGGATTTCTCCTTGCAGAGCTCTGGAATGATGACTAGTTGTATGTAAGAATCACTACTGACCAGGTGCTGCTCCATCTTCGATAGCATCCCAATTGAATTTACACTCTTTGGAGGACCACTCAGCATCTAGCCTTTGTTTAAAAACTTCAACAGATTCAGCAGTAACGTTTTCATTAGATAATTTGTTCCAATAGTTGACAATACGTGTTGAGAACTGAGCATGGACTCTAGATGTTGTAGACTGCTTGACAAGTTTCAGTTGATGACCTCTAGTTCTTGAATTGGTACTAACAGTAGGGAATAATGCTGGGAGCAAATGGCATCCCCTCTAATTCTCCTGTATGCAAGTGTAGGGAAAATCAACTTTGATAGTCTAACAGGACAGGAAAGCTCTTGCATGCCAGATGTCACTTTAGTGGCATGTCTCTGCACATCTTCAAAAACTTTTATATCTTTTTTAAAATATGGAGAAGCAAGTGACATACCAATTTCAAGCTTATGACACACAAGTCCCTTACAAAGAAGACTGATGACTTTAGAAGAACAAGTGGAAATGGTACACTTAATCAAACCCAAAGTTGAACTAGCCCCAGCAGCAGACCTCTTAGCATGTGTGCTGAATTTTAATTCATTGTCAATAGTGACACCAAGATCTTGCTCATTATTTACAGAGGAGAGTGGGTGGCCTAAGAAAAAATAAGAGTGGCATGGATTCTGTTTGCCAAAGTGAATGATATGGCACTTGGCAACATTGAAATCAAGCCCATTGACCCAGCAGTTGAAGATTATTTTGTGGCAGGGCATAATCTTCACAGGACAAAGCTGGTCCAAGAAACTTCAGGTCATCTGCAAAAAAAGTTGAATTACTGCTGATAATGGAAGGAACATCATTGATGACAATATTACCTTAGATTACCTTAAATCGCACTTGCTAGCGATATGGACGAGTCCAGTGTACGCCAGTTAGTGATGATAGGGCCGCGGGACATCAGCTTCATCCCATTGCGTTAGCCATAGTTTGGTTTCCCATTCCTTATCAAGATTGGCTTTGAAACTGTCAACGGATGGTGAACTCACTGTCGTTTCGCTCAGATTGTTCCAGAGGCTTATGATGCAGTTGGAGAAGAAATGGTTCCTCTTCCTTGTATTAGCACGCTTCCGAAAAAGCTTCGCTGAATGACCCCTGGTTCTTGACAACTGGGCAGGCTGAAAGAGGTCCTTGTCATCAGACTTGAGCAGTTTGTAGGTCATTATCATATCACCTCTTTGCTGACGGTATGTCAGAGTTGGTAGCTTGAGGCTCTGCAGTCGGCATTCATACTCTTTGTCTCTGAGCCCCTTTACGCATTTTGACGCCCGTCTTTGGACAGACTCGAGAGCCATCTGGTCTGTTTTATTAATTGGCGTGGCGACACACATTCCAAATTCTAATCTCGGTCTCACCAGGCTCTTGTAAAGTTTTGTGATTATTGCAGGGGATCTACTTGTCATTGTATGTTTGATGAGACCAAGAGTTTGGTTCGCCTTTGCTACTGCAGCTCGGGTGTGGCAGTTGAAATTAAGGTCTTCATCTACAACGACCCCCAGATCTCTTTCAGAGGGACTCTCAGAGAGTGGCTGTCTCACACCAGCATTTGCTGACATCGAGTATTGCCATCATGGGTTATTTCTTCCAAAATGGAGAACCTTGCACTTTTTGACATTAAACTCGAGCCTCCATGTCTTGGCCCATTCGCCAAAGCTGTCAAGATCTGACTGTATTGAGGTCACACCTTGCTGAGTTCCAACAGGACCAATGAGCTTCGAGTCGTCAGCGTACAGGCTAAGCTTGCTTGTAACGGTTCTTGGAGCGTCATTAATATATACATTGAAGAGTGTAGGTCCCAAAACTGTTCCTTGAGGAACCCCGCTTAAGACCTCAGCTATTTTGGAGTAGTAAGCTCTGCCACCTTCACCAAAAACTCTGACCTGCTGCTTTCTTCCCTTTAGGAAAGACGTGATCCAGTCCACCACTCCCTCTTGAATTCCAATTGCCTTCAGTTTCAAATGAAGCCTTTGATGGCAGACTTTATTGAAGGCTTTAGCAAAGTCTAGCAAGATCATATCCACTGGGAGACCTTGGTCGAGGAGCTCAGTTATGTAATTATACAAGTCAATCAGATTGGTTTTGACTGATCTGCCTGGTCGGAAACCCTGTTGTTGTTTCGATAGAAGGTTATTTGTGATCAAATGTCTAAGAACGCAGTGTTGACAATACCTTCTAGGATTTTCCCAACAGCAGACGTAATACTGATTGGCTGATAACTGCAAGCTTTGCTCTTGTCTCCTCCTTTATGTGTTGGCGAGATATGGGCTACTTTCCAGTCCATTAGTATGACTTTAGTGTCAATAGATTTCTGGAAGAGTCTTGAGAGGGGTATTGCTAGTTGGGAATGAGCTTCCTTTAAGAGTTGTGGATGTATGCCATCAGGCCCAACAGACTTATTTGGATTAAGCTTTTTAAGCCGAGATTCGAGCTCAGCCTGATCCACTCTTATTGGTGACATTTGAGTGGTGATTTCGTAGCATGGTGGGGTTGGCAGGGGGGCTTTGTCTGCGGGTGTGAAGACTGATGTAAACTGGTGGTTCAAGGCATCAGCAATTTCTTGGGGTCGTTTGACTGGGCTCCATTACAAACCAGCTCCGAAACCGTGTGTCTACCAGGCTTATGTGCTGAGGCATAATTCCAGAACTTCTTGGGATTGGTTTTTGAGGTTGCTGCGATGGCCTCCTGTATTTGTCTATCAGTTCTCTGGACAGGGCTTGAACTTTGTTCCTTGCAGCTTTGAACTTTACCAGGTAGTCCGTTCTGTGGGGGTCCTGATTTATGAGCTTCGACAGTTTCTTCTTCTTGTTCCTTGCACTTTTCATTTCTCTGGTCATAAAGGGAAGAGTTTTCGGTTTTCGTCTCCACGTGGTAGTTGTATTTCTACTGATGGTGTCTAACAACATATTTTTCATTTTCTCCCACGTGTCCTCTACCTCCATCGTTTCGACAAATGACCAATTGCACTGACAGAGTTCACGCCTGATTTGATTGTAGTTTGTATACACATGTCTGGTTAGATTTGATGTCTGTGGGTACAATCGAAATCGGCATTTTATAGCTATGTGATCACTATTTCCAAATGGGGTTTGCGATTCTATATCAATGAGTGACTCAGGATCATTTACCAAAACAAGATTAAGGAGTGAAGGATTCTGTCCCTCTCAATATCTGGTCGGGAATGTCACTGCCTGGAACAGCGAGTGTGCTTCTAAGCAGTCAAGAAAAGACTGCATAACCGCGTTACTTGTGTGGCCGTACCCCTCAGTCCACTCAATCATAGGTAAGTTAAAGTCGCCGACTATGACTAGATTCTTACACTTTCGAGCAGCACCATCAATAGACTGGCATATAGCCGAGAGTGAGTTCTCCAGACTCGTCAAGGTGGGACTTCTGTAAAAACAACCAAGTATAATGGGACCCCCAGGTAGGTTAATAGATATCAAAATTTGTTCTACACATGGCTCATATTCTGACTTAATATCAATAGTGCCTACCTCAATCATTTCTTGTACATATATGGCTATTCCTCTGCCACCATCTGTCAATAAGTTTGTCATCAGTCTGTATCCGGATCTCTGTATCTGGGATTCTATCAGGGGTAGGGAGGTTTGCTTTGGTTTAATCTCAAAGAACGCATAAATATCAGCCTCATTTGCGGAGAGGACACATCTGACCTCCTGAAATTTCGAGGTTAGGCAATCAACATTGCTAAACACCACACTAAGTCCAGTAATTTTCTTGCAATGACTGTTGCCTGCATCTGTACTAAGTCCATAAGAAGACATAGAAGTCTCTGGGTTTGCATCACTATAATTATCACTTGTATACACTGTACTTCAAAAATCACTACCATCTAACTGACTATTTACATAAGTTACTTCACTTGGTATATCTTCTAGAGTTCCTGTGCAGCCGGCAGGACTGCACGAGTCGGCACGTTTTTTGGAACTATAGCGTTGCCTCGGATAACCAAATTGGTTTTGCCTTGTGCTCATTTAGCCTGCAACTCCTCGTATAATTTTGCTCTTTTCTCGCAGTCAGTCTTTGAGACATCATTACGGAACTGGATTGTATCTGACCCTTTTCTTTCATAAGACTTTTGAAGGATTTGTTTCTTAGTCTTAAAATCATTGATGACAATATTAAATAATTTAGGACCCAAGACACTTCCCAGAGGAACTCCACTCAGAACACACATTGAAGAAGAAAGAATACAATCTCCAGAGTCATCAAACAACTGAACACATTGGTTTTACAAATAAAGAAAATCAAGGATCCAGAGCAGGGATTTCTCTTTGAGCTTAACTGTGTGCAATTTAATTGCAAGTTGATTGTGACACACTTTGTCAAAAGCTTTAGAAAAGTCAAGCAGAATCATGTCAGCAAGAACCCTAATATCAAGCAACTTGGTGATGTGATCATATGATTCAAGGAGATTAAAGTCAACACCTTCCAGAACAAAAGCCATGTTGTGAACTGTGTAAAATATTATTTGCTTCAAGGTGTTTAACAACTGCAGAATTGATTATTCTTTCAAGAACCTTAACAACTGCTGATGTCATGCTGATGGGTTGATAATTTTCAGCAAGGTCGTATCTACCTTTTTTAAAAATAGGAATAATATGTGCAGTCTTCTAATCCTGAGGTAGTCTAGAAAGATTCAATGATAATTTGAACAGCAGGGAAAGAGGTTGACACAAAAATGTATGGACATTTGTGTAGGATATGTGGGTGAATGCTGTCTGGGCCAGCAGATTTATTCAGTTTGAGGGATGTCAGTTCCTTTAGAACCAAAGTATCTGTAATCAGAATTGGTTCCATATTAAGTGATGCATCATATAAGGGAGGTGTAGGATATACAATACTGGGGTTGGACAAAAAAACAGAAGAGAAACACTGATGTGAATTTCAACTTTCAGTTCAGGATCAGCAACTGATTTACTATCATGCAGGATATCTGGGATTGTGCATCTGCTACTACATTTTTGAGTGGCATAACTCCAGAAAATTTTAGGGTTAACCTTAACTTCCTTGGCTGGTTTTTCCTCAAACCTTCTCTTCATCACCTTTATTTGGTTTGTTAAGATTACAAAAGGATTTGAAGACTAGATAATTTTCTGTGTTCTTACTTTTTCTATAGTGGTTCCATGCTCTGTGTTTTCTATTGATTAGCTCACTAATTTTAGTAGTTAAAAAAGTTAAACTTTTTGCCTGTTTTACCTGAAAAATTCTGGTGCATGACTTTTCAACATTTAAAATTTCTGTTTTTACATTTGACCAACTCTCCTTGATATCATCAGTAATAAGCTTTTTCCAGTTGACTTTGGTAAGTTTTTCAAAAGACTATTTTGTAGTTTACGTACTTTTGTTGCTTAGAGGAAGGCTGAATGGTAGGTAGACATAACTCTGAAATAATTACAACATGGTCATTGTTACCAACAGGTGTGGTTATAACATTCTTAATAAGGTGTGGTTAACATTCTTAACTGAGTATAACCAGATCAAGAATGTTGGAGACTTGACCTTCCCTGTAACAAGTTGGTTATGAGATTGTTTGACAGAGGGAATTATCAGACAGGGCAGACAAAAAAATAAGAATCTCTATTACAAAAACCAGATCCATCAATCCATTGGATTTCAGAAAGATTAAAGTCCCCCATCAGGACAAGATCATAGCTGTCAAAACTGGTCATCATGTGAGACAACATGGCAGCCAAATTAGATTCAGAGTCCATAACACCCAGAGCACTGGGGCTTCTATAAACAACACCCACTACAATTGAAGTTCTTTGATTGTGTAATTTAATCTGCACACTCAATTCCATCAGAATTCAGAGAATTAAACTGAATGAGACTAACATTTAATCCATCTCTATAAAGGTACACTCCTTGGTGGGAAAGTGGGGAATTCAGAATCTGAGAATAGCTATGCCTATTCTTTTGTACTAAGATCTCACATCTTTCTGCAAAGATTTCTATTCTTTTAACTCATCTTTGTTCTAAGATCTTACAGCTCACTGGTGTTAGCAAAAAGTGTGAAGGATGCCATCTTTCTGCCTTATAGAACAATGATGAGAGAACTTTGAAGATATACTTATCACTGTTCTTATATCACTGATCAGAGCAGAATGATGAAAGATGTTTGCAAAAGAATGCCATGAGATGTAAGATCTTAGTGCTAAGATTTCACTTTTAGGTGTTTTTTGTCAAAAGATGTAAGATCTTAGCACAAAGATGAGTAAAAGAATGGCCCTTTAAGTTAATGTATCCTGTTCCCTTTTTAAAACCATTTTGGGTAGAATTCTACTTTAGGCTATTTTGAAATGTGGTTAGGTTAGGAAAATGAAACTTTCAGGGGTTAATATTTACCAAATCATATTATTGAGTTACAACTAAAGTGAATATACTACTCAATGCCTTTTTTATGCTCTTTACAAATATAATAATCATTTTTGTTGGAAATGAATTTTAGCCCCCACCCCTATATATACCAATTTGGGGTATATATTTGCACATTAGGAGGGTGGGGGAAAGTTTAAACTTACCTCTCATTTACATCAGAAATAAATTTACCCCCATCCCCCTAATGTGCAAATATATACCCTGAATTGGTATATATAGGGATGGGCTAAAATTCATTTCTAACAAAAATGATTATTATATTTGTAAAGAGCACAACAAAAGGCATTGAGTGAGATATTCACTTTAGTTGTAAACTCAATAATATGATTTGGTAAATATTTACCCTTTCAGGGGAGGCACTATAGTCTAAAGTATGTCCCAGGAAGGTATTTTGAAATACCTACCTCTACTCCTTCTCTCTCTAAGAGGGTCTTTAAATTTACCTACATGACAGGTCTATAGCCTACCCACTGAGATTTTGACCAAATGATATTTTACCTTAATTTTCTGTTATCAGTTTCTTTTTCTCTGGCTTTAGCTCTGAAAATGCAATTTTATAGGCCTATTTGAGCAGAATTTTAAGCCATATCAATGTTTTATTTCCAAAATTTAGAAAATGTATTTGTATATCTTTAAGACCTTATAAGTTGGGATTGAGCAAAGTTGTGAAGCTGAAAACAGTTTTGTTGTACTTCATTTAAGCAGAAGATCTATTTTGCAAGGTTTCACTTCTATGACTCACAGATTTTTAAAGGCCATCAAAGGTCAGGACCCTCTAAAGGGAGAAGGAATGGACGTAGGTTCTTCAAAAAACCTTCCCTTGACATACTTTAGCCTGTAGACCCATAACAGAAAGCTTCATTTTCTTAACCTAACCCCTTTCCAAGATAGTCAAAAGTAGCTAAAGTAGAATTTTACCCCATTTTTTTCTCCTCTTTATGTTCAGACAGTTAAGAAAATCATCCTTAGGCTACTTCATAGCCTAATATGCAGAACAATTGTAGTTAAACAATTTTGACTGCAGCTCCACTACATTTTACCCCCAGCCCCCCCCTCTAATGGGCTACCTCCTATTTGGGGTTAAAGTATATTGGAACAGCAGTCAGAATCTTCTAAATACAATTATTCTGCATAGGCTATCATGAAGTAAGATTTGGTTTCTTAACATATTTCCTTCACAATAGCCCTGAATTTTAACCTTTACCAGCATTTTTTTCAATTCAGTCTATGAAATAGCAAGTACAGATAACACTGTAATTTATAAAATACACAATATCAAACCATACTTGAGCACAAGAGGCATTTGTTTAACACATATCAGGTTAGATTCCAAATTCTTTATGTTGATGCTGGTGTTATAAACTTTTCAATCGTGCGTTTTGTTTGGGCGGTGTTTAGTTCAGCCCGAAACACAAACAACAGGTCTCTCGCAAAAATAGTTTTCTCTCTTCCCCTCTCACTCACTCCCCTTAGTAACCACGAATCTCACCAAGACTGATTTTTGAGTACTTTTCTGCTTTTCGTACTTTCAGATTGTTCAATTTGACTGCTATTCAACTCTCTTTTTCTCTATGTCCAGCTTACAGTCCTAGAAATATGTATAAGCCAATAAAGAAGCTCATTTGCTATCTCATTTATCTGTATCTTTTTATAAAATTGAATAATAGAAAACTTATGCAAGGAGAACTTAATCATATATAGCACAAAGTAAAACATATACACATAAACAAGATCTTCTATCTCCCATACATCCTGACGGCAAAATAAATCGGCTTTTAAAGCCCTCTAACTTGAACCACTCTGAAGAGAGAATCCATTCACACAATGCTATTTGTCATATGGAAATGCAACCAGCATTCAAAATATTGTTTCTTTTTTTATATCTACCTGACCTGACGCACAAGCACTTTAAATTTCAAGCCTATCAGTGACCAAACAAATTTTGAAACAGTTCCGAGCACTAAGAATCGATAAAGGCAAAATTAGTTTCAATGGCGGTCATTTTACATAGAAGTTGCTGCAACAGAACGGGCATCTTCTAATCGTAGGCTTAAATCAATAGTCGAGGGTTTTCAACCTTAATTCAACAAGATTCTCCGTTAAATTCTTTGATATACTTTTTCTCTAGCCTTTTTATATTTTAAAAGAAATTTTACATTTTTGAATCAATTCTCTTTTTTCGCTCATCCCTCGCTTAACGAATTTACTGCTCATCCAAGTTCTTTATTTGTACCGCCTCTAGTCCTTGGCCAAGGAACCGCTTCATTAGTCAACTTAAATAAAGCAAAACCCAACGATGAATTATTTTATTTTAACCTCATCAGAGGCAATGCTGTAGCATTGTTTATAGTAAAGGCCGTAAGGTTAAAACATTTTTTTTCCCAGAGGCACTTCATATGGAAGAGGTGGTCTTAAAAACTTTGAAGAGGGATTTGCAATTTCTCATTTAATTGGAAATTGGAATTTCTGGTCCACTTTTTAGAGTCAAAAGTAATTGTAGGGCAACTAGTCCCCCCCCACCCTTACCCCCCAAATTTATCTGATAAAAATTTTTAGGTAGCCATTTTGTCCAAATATTTCAAAAATCAGATAGCAAAAACTCCAGGATCGGCAAAACACAATCACCCAGGGTCCGGGAGCAAGTGTTGTATGTTTTGCCCTGGAAAAATATATGGTTTTTATGGAAAGGATGATCGTATAAGCTTCAGAGGGGGATCATTCGATTGAAAATCGGAAGTTCTAGTGCATTTTATAAGATTCAAAGGTGATTGGAGGGCAACTAGCCCCCCACCCCCACCAGTGGCCTTTTTCCCCCAAATGTATCCCAGCACAATTTTGAGATAGCCATTTTGTTCAAAATAGTTCAAAGATGAAGTTACAAAACTCCGGAGTCGACACCACCCCCAGAGCCTGGGGGCAACTGTTGTAAATTTTACTCCGGGGGTATATATGGTTTTATGTAAGGGGTGGTAAACTTCGGAGGAGGCTCATTTGATTGGAAATTCAAAGTTCTAGTTTCCTTTTTAAGAGTCAAAAGAAACTGGAGGGCAATTACCCCTCTACCTTCTTTTCCCTAAATCCATCTGATCAGATCTTTTAGATAGCCATTTTGTTAAAATAAGTTCGAAAATCGGAGAACGAAACTCCGGGGTTGACAAAACCCTCAAGAGCGCGGGAGCAAGTGTTTCAGGTTATGCCCTGGAGTAATATCAGGTTTTTATGCGAGGGTTTTTAAAATAATTCGAATATCAGAAAACCCCGACCCCTAACCCCAATAGAAAAAATTATTAGCGACATTTTATTCCAAAGCCTAAGGGAGCTGACCCCTAGCCCTCTCTCCATGCCCCCTCCAAAAAAAGAACAAAAAACAAACAATCAAACTCATTGGCGATATTTTATTCACAAAATTATTGGAACTCACCTATGGTCCTCCATGCCCCGACCTCCCCCCTAAAAACTTACTAGCTATAGTTTATTCTAAAACTTATTATAGCTGACTCCTGGCCCTCCGTGACCCGATCGCCCTCCCACACCACCTGAAGAAAACTTATCAATGATAAATCATGGGAGGTATCCTTTAGTCCTTCTCTCATTACCCGACCTCCCGCCTCCTGAAAAAACAACTTGTTAACGATTCTCTATTCCAAAAATCATGGGAGCTGACCTCTGGCCCTCCCTCCATGGCCTGACATCCCAACCCCAAAAGAAAACTTGTTAAATATATTTTATATTATAAGTCATGAGAGCTGGCCTATGGCCCTCCTTCCATGGCTTGACCCCCCAAGAATATCAATGATATTCTATTCAAAAAATTATGGGAGCTGACCCCTGGCCCTCCTTCCAATGCCCTTTTCCCTCTCCTCCTTCCAAAAAAATAATGATATCTTAATAAAAAAATCATGAGAATTCAGTTTTAATTTTATTAGCTCTTTCTAAGATTGTTCAAGACATCTAGCCTGTAGTTTTCTATAAAAAAAAGCAGAAGTAGCCCCGAAAGTTTGAGCATAATACCCTCAGTTGTTCTTGGGATACTGCTGAGATGTCTTATTGGGAATTAACATTATCACAGTGCATTTTGGTTTAATCTTAAGGCAACACTTAGTTTTTAAACATAATGGGCAAATGGGAGGGTGGACGTGGGAGGGTGGGAGTGGAAGGGGGATTAGTTGCCCTCCAATTACTTTCGGTTATTAAAAGGGCATCAGCCCTTTCTATTTTCAATCGAATGAGCCCTTTTCGAAGTTCCCACGACAGCTCCTTCGATACGAAGTGCCCTGGTCTAAACAACAACAACAACAAAAAATAATATACTATACCCACATCGATCTTTACTATAAAAATGTCAAGCCTTCCAATCACTTTCGACTATTAAAAATGGCCCTAGCCCTTTCAATTTCCAATCAAATGAGCCCTTTTGAAGTTTCTACGACAAAACTTTCAATAAAAACTTTATATGCCCCCAGGGCATAAATTACAACCCTTGCCCGGAATGCTGGGGGAGGGTGTCATTCTCAAAGACCTAATTTACAGAACTTTCTACTACCTTGAACAAAATGGGCATCTGAAAATTTTGATTGGATGTATTTGGAGGAGTAGTGGGCTTGAGAGGGGGGGTTAATTACCCTCCAATCACTGTCGACTATTACAATGGGCACTAGACCTCTCAATTTCGAATTGAATGAGCCTCTTTTGAGAGTTTACGACAACTCTATCATAGTAAAGTGCAAATTTTGTTCTGGCCTTGGGAGGGCATAGGGCTTTTGCGCCCAACTTATGTTAATTTCTGCTCGTATTGAGTTTGACTCAGTTATTTATTGTAATTTCTGTTCGTTTTGGGTTTCATTTATTTATCGATGCTGATTTGTGGTAGTTTCACGCTTGGTAGATAATTTGATTTTATTTTTGCTCATTTTTTGTTTAATGGAGTTCTTAACTTTTCTTTCAAAAACTTATTTTGTGGAAAAAGTTTTTTTAATTAATCTATAAAAACCTTATATGCCCCAAGGGCAGAACTTACAACCTTTGCCCTTGGGACTCTGGGGGGTTGGTCGTCCTTAAACACATAATTTCCGGAACTTTCAACTACGCTAAACAAAATGGCTATCTCTAAACTTTGATTGAATGTTTTTGGGGAAATGGTGGGCGTAAGAGGGGGGTTAATTACTCTCTACTCACTTTCGACTATTAAAATGGACAATTTCAATTTCCAATGAAATAAGCCCTTTTTGAAATTTCTATAACAACTTTCTATATAAACTTTATATACCCCAGGGCATACCATACAACCCTTGCACCGAGGGCTCTGAGGGGGTTATCATTCTATAAGACCTAATTTCAAGAACTTTCAACTACGTTGAACAAAATGGATATCTCAAAATTTTGATTAGATGTGTTTGGGAAAATGGTAGGCGTGAGAGGGGCGTTAGTCGCTTTCCAATCACTTTCAATTATTAAAAAAGGCACTAGCCCTTTCAATTTCCAATTGAATTAGCCCTTTTGAAGTTTTTACGACAACGCTTTCAATAAAAACTATATGCCCCCAGGGCATAACAGTAGGAATGACGTTACCAGCGCGACACTTACATAGTTTATTCATGGTTCTGTTCTGTTTGATGGTTATTTGATATTTTTTTCATGTTCTGTTCATGGTAGAAAGGGCATCAGAAAATAGAAAGGGCATCAGCCCTTTCTATTTTGAATCGAATGAGCCCTTTTTCGAAGTTCCAACCACATTTCCTTCGATACGAAGTGCCCTGGTCTAAACAACAACAACAACAAAAAAAAAATGCATTATACCCACATCGATCTTTACTATAAAAATGTCAAGCCTTCCAATCACTTTCGACTATTAAAATGGGCACTAGGCCTTTCGATTTCCAGTCGAATGAGCACTTTTGGAAACGACAACGCTTTCTATAAACATCTTATATGCCCCCAGGGCATAAATTACAACCCTTACCCTAAGGTCATTCTCAAAGACCTAATTTCCAGAACTTTCTACTAAGTTGAACAAAATGACTATCTGAATATTTTGATTGGACGGGTTTGGAGAAATGGTGGCGTGAGAGGGAGGTCAGTTACGCTCCAATCACTTTCGACTATTACAAAGAGCACTAGCCCTCTCAATTTCGAATTGAATGAGCCCCTTTTGAAGTTTTACGACAACTCTATCTATAAAATCTTATATGCCCCCAGGGCATAAACTACAACCTTTGCCCTTGGGGCTCTCGGGGGTTTGTCATCCTTAAATAAATAATTTCCAGAACTTTCAACTATGTTGAGCAAAATGGCTATCTCTAAATTTTGATTGAGCGTTTTTGGGGAAATGGTTGGCGTAAGAGGGGGGTTAATTGCTCTCCACTCATTTTCGACTATTAAAAAGGGCAATTTCAATTTCCAATCAAATGAGCAATTTTTGAAATTTCTATAACAACTTTCGATATAAACTTTAATGCCCCCAGGGTATAACTTACAACCCTTGCACTGAGGGCTCTGAGGGGGTTATCATCCTAAAAGACCTAATTTCCAGAACTTTCAACAACGTTGAACAACATGAATATCTCAAAATTTTGATTGGATGTGTTTGGGAAAATGGTGAGCCTTTTTTGAAGTTTCTACGACAACACCTTCTATAAAAGCCTTATTTGCCCCCAGGGCATAACTTAAAACCCTTGCCCTGAGGGATGTGGGGGAGTGTCCTCCATAAAAATATATTTTCTATCTGGAAATCAACTACGCTGAACAAAATGGCTACCTCAAAATTTTGATTCGATGTGTTTGGGGGAATGATGAGCGTGGGGGGGGGCTAGTTGCCCTCCAATCACTTTCGACTATTAAAAAGGGTGCTAGCCCATTGAATTTCCAATCAAACGAGCCTGTTTTGATGTTTCTACGACAACGCATTCTATAAAAGCCTTATTTGCCCCCAGGGCATAACTTAAAACCCTTGCCCTGAGGGATGTGGGGGAGTGTCCTCCATAAAAATATATTTTCTATCTGGAAATCAACTACGCTGAACAAAATGGCTATCTTTAAATTTTGATTGGATATGTTTGGGGGAATGATGGGCGTGGGGAGGGGGGGGGGGCTAGTTGCCCTCCAATCACTTTCGACTATTAAAAAGGCTAATAGCCCTTTGAATTTCCAATCGAATGAGCCTGTTTTGAAGTTTCTAGGACAACACCTTCTATAAAAACCTTATATATCCCCAGGGCATAACTTAAACCCTTGCCCTAAGCGTTGTGGGGGAGTTTCCTCCTCAAAAACATATTTTCTATCAGGAAATCAACTACGCTGAACAAAATGGCTATCTCAAAATTTTGATTGGATGTGTTTGGGGGAATGATGGGCGTGAGGGAGGGGGCTAGTTGCCCTCCAATCACTTTCGACTATTAAAAAGGGCACTAGCCACTCCAATTTATAATCGAATAAGCCCTTTTCGAAGTTTTTACGACAACGCCTTCTAGAAAAACCTTATATGCCCCCAGGGCGTAACTTAAAACCCCTGCCCTGAGGGTTATGGGGGAGTGTCCTCCTCAAAAACATATTTTCTATCTGGAAATCAACTACGCTGAACAAAATGGCTATCTCAAAATTTTGATTGGATGTGTTTAGGGGAATGATGGGCGTGGGGGGGGCTAGTTGCCCTCAAATCACTTTTGACCATTAAAAAGGGTACTAGCCCTTTGAATTTCCAATCGAATGAACCCTTTTGTAGTTTCTACGACAACGCTTTCAATAAAAACTTTATATGCCCCCAGGGCATAACTTACAACCCTTGCACTGAGGGCTATAAGGGGTTATCATCCTAAAAGACAAAATTTCCTGAACTTTCAACTACGTTGAACAAAATGGATATCTCAATATTTTAATTCGATGTGTTTGTAAGAATGGTGGGCGTGAGAGGGGTGTTAGTCGCTATCCAATCACTTTCCACTATTAAAAAAGGCACTAGCCCTTTCAATTTCTAATTGAATAAGCCCTTTTGAAGTTTCTACGACAACACTTTCAATAAAAACTTTGTATGCCCCCAGGGCATAACTTACAACCCTTGCCCTGAGGGCTTTGGGGGGAGGAGTTGTCATCCTTAAAGACCTAATTTCCAAAACTTTCAACTACGTTGAATAAGATGGCTATCTAAAAATTTTGATTGGAGGTGTTTGGGGAAAAGGTGGACGTGAGAGGGGGGTTAGTTGCCCTCTAATCACTTTCGACTATTAAAAAGGGTAGCCGTCCTTTGAATTTCAAATCGAATGAGCCCTTTTTCAAGTTTGTACGACAAAGATTTCAATAAAAACCTTATATACCCCCAGGGCATAACTTAAAACCCTTGCCCTGAGGGTTGTGGGGGAGTGTCCTCCTCAAAAACACATTTTCTCTCTGGAAATCATTTGCGCTGAACAAAATGGCTATCTCAAAATTTTGATTGGATGTTTTTAGGGGAATGATGGGCGTTGGGGGGGGGGGGTCTAGTTGCCCTCCAATCACTTTCGACTATTAAAAAGGGTACTAGCCCTTTGAATTTCCAATCGAATGAGCCTGTTTTGAAGTTTCTACGACAACGCCTTCTATAAAAACCTTATATGCTCCCAGGGCATGACTTAAAACCCTTGCCCTGAGGGCTTTGGGGGAGTGTCCTCCTCAAAAATATATTTTCTAACTGGAAATCAACTACGCTGAACAAAATGGCTATCTCAAAACTTTGATTGGATATATTTGGGGGAATAATGGGCGTGGGGGGGGGGTAGTTGCCATCCAATCATTTTCGACTATTAAAAAGCGTACTAGCCCTTTGAATTTCCTATTGAATGAGCCTGTTTTGAAGTTTCTTCGACAATGCCTTCTATAAAAGCCTTATATGCCCCCAGGGCATAATATAAAACCCTTGCCGTGAGGGTTATGGGGGAGTTTCCTCCTCAAAAACATATTTTCTATCTGGAAATCAACTACGCTGAACAAAATGGCTATCTCAGAATTTTGATTGGATGTGTTTTGGGGAATGATGGGCGTGGGGGGGGCTAGTTGCCCTCCAATCACTTTCGACTATTAAAAAGGGCACTAGCCACTCCAGTTTCCAATCAAATGAGCCATTTCGAAATTTCTACGACGACTCCTTCGATACGAAGTGCCCGGGTATGGAGAAAAAAACAAAAAAAACGACACATTGTGCCCACATTTTTCTTTACTTAGGCAGCACTAATCTACTAAGACTCCTTCGATACGAAGTGCCCGGGTATGGAGAAAAAACAAAAAAAAAACAGCAGATTGTGCCTACATTTTTCTTTACTAAGGCAGCGCTAGCGCGCTGCCTATGATAGAAAAGATTTCTCGCGGAGGAAGGGAATTTCCAAGGAGGGGAATCTGGATTTCCATACATTATTTAAAAATCGATCAGTAATTAAATAAAAACAAGTTTTTTCAACTGAAAGTGAGAAGTAACATAAAACTTAACAGCAACAAAAAATATTACGTACATGAGATGGATTGCCTCTCCTCAATAGCTCGCTTTTACGCTAAAGTTTCTTTTTAACTATTAAAAGAGGTTATTATTATAACTAAACAGCCTTTGTGATTACGGAGTCATTCTTAAACAACTGGAACAAAAATCAAACTTAGGTTATCATAAGGCTATTATTAGTCAAAAAAAAGTAAAATTAATATGCAACTTTCGTTTTAATTATTCATGTACTGTGAGCCAAATTCAAAACCTGTATTAATTCAAAAACGTTCAGAAATTAAATAAATAAAAAAACATTTTTTTTTTTTACTGAAACTAAGGAACGACGTTAAACTTAAAGCGAGCAAAAATTATTCCGTATATGAAAGGGGCTATTCCTTGCTCAACGCCCCGTTCTTTACGTTAATTTTTTTTTATTGTTTTATAAAGCAGAGTTGTGAGAAAGATTCAAAAAAAGTTATTAAAAGAGTTGGGTACGGTTGTATTATCTGTAACACACACGCGATATTGCAAAGCGAATATGCTAGAGAAACTAGTCAAACAAGTTTTTTTTTTCAACGGACAATTCCTATGCTGAGGATTGCAAACAGTGATTTATCACTGCTTTGATAATATCTAAACTTTTATTTTTTGGAGTTTAGGGGCAAAAAAAGGTACCCAGGTTAGGTTAGGTTACGTATTTAGGTACTCTTCTGAAATACAGGACACATGCGAGAAGTGAAGTTTGGTTAATGTTAATGAAATAAAACAAAATAGAATGAAAATATGATAGTTTATGAGCAAATTTGGGCAATATATCTGCACATTAGGGGGGGGGGGGTAAAACATAGCATATATTAAATACGTAACCTGATCTATCCTAACCTAGCTACCATTTAGCCCCCCTAAACCCCAAAAAACTAACGTTTAAATCTTTGTCACCTAGTGAGCAATATCTCACTATGCCGCAGAAACCTGTTTATCAATACCGGTTTTGAGATTTCGATGCGGTCTTTCTATTATGTGTCCAGTATTTCAGAAGAGTACCCCAGGGCATAATATAAAACCCTTGCCGTGAGGGTTATGGGGGAGTTTCCTCCTCAAAAACATATTTTCTATCTGGAAATCAACTACGCTGAACAAAATGGCTATCTCAAAATTTTGATTGGATGTGTTTTGGGGAATGATGGGCGTGGGGGGGCTAGTTGCCCTCCAATCACTTTGGAGGTCTTTCTATTATGTGTCCAGTATTTCAGAAGAGTACCCGTATTTAACATAATATGCTATACCTTACCCTTCACTCCCCTGGTGTGCAAATGTATAGCCGAAATTTGTTTCTAAACTATTATATTTTATCCTATTTTGTTTTATTTCATTAGCATTAAGCAAAATTCACTTCTCGCATGTGTTACAGATAATACAGTAGTACCAAGAGTTTTTTTTTAAGTGTCTTAAAAACAAATCATAATAGGATGTCACGAATCAACGCAACCAGATTTGTTTCCTTTATTTTTGTTCTGATGAAGCTTCTCTTAGCCCTATCTTCATGCCTGAAGAGGATTTAGTACTACTACTAACAACTCACTGCAGCACCAAGCCGCCTGAGGAAAACTCAGCTACGCACACTCCTCCATTCTAATCTAATTTCTTGTTTGTTGAATTCATTTATTTTTGGGGAAGGGGGATCATTGATGGTATGCTAGAGGAACGGTTATAACATATTCCTTCTGTGTTATCATGCATTCTCAAACTTTGAATATGATGAAACAGAAGCAGCTAGCTTCGTCTATTATAAAAAAAAACTATAAGAAGGTTTAATTGTAATTATTAGAAATGGACAAATATAAGGACTTGGAATTTTGAACTCTTAGGAAGTCTACACATTCCTACCACTAATCCCAGAAATGTACTGCTATATCAGTATTTTTCAAATTTTAATGCGACATCCATATGAACTGTTTGACTATTTTTTTAAAGGATTATAATAATTTCCCGGAAAAAAGACATTCCCTTGAATTTATTCCTGTAAGTATTGACCGTCACAACGTTTAAGCTGCGTTGAATTAGAAAATAGTGGTACGTCATAAGTAAAGTTGTACTAAAGTCTCTTCCATAGTTCCTTTTTCAACACCTGGCCCCCATAAAAAAAAAAAAAAAAAAAAAAAAAAAAAAAAAAAAAAAAAAAAACTGAAACGATAATCCAAAATCAAATAAGAACGATTTCTGAGTTTATTTTATTTAATAAAAGGCACATGTACAGAATAAAACATAGACTAAAAATTTTCTAGACTATACACAAAAACAGACAGCAGATTTAAACACAAAAGGCACATTTACACATGAACTAAAAACTTTCCTTCACAAAAATCTCCAGTTAATTTATGGCATTATAACCTTTTTTAAAGCACTAAAAAACTCTAGCGTGAATAGCGAAGACACCTTGTCAGAACCTAAGGCATTTATAAAAGCCCCCCTTGAAACTAGAAACTGGCAAATATCTAATTTGCCTCGTCTGGCAGCATAATATAAAGGCGTGCGATTTTAGAATCCAATGCATACTTAGTTGCCCCGTTTAAAACTAGTAGCTGACAAATAGGTCTACTTTCCTCAGCAGCAAGAGAGCTGTTTTCTGGAACTATGTAGAGCTGTTTTCTGGAAACTATCCTTGAAATTTAAAAGAGCACCATTGGAAACTAGAAAATTGCAAATATTGAATATGCTTCGTCTGGCAGCATAATGTAAAGGCGTGCGGTTTTTAGAATCAAATGCATTTATAGTTGCCGCGTTTGAAACGAGTAGCTGACAAATATCAAGACTACTTTCTTCAGCAGCATGATGTAAAGCTGTTTTCTGGGAATTATCCTTCAGATTTAAAAGAGCACCATTTGAAACTAGAAGCCGACAAATATCCAATGCGCCGCGTCTGGCAGCATAATACAAAGGCGTTGGACATTTAAAATCTAATGCATTTATATTTGCACCGTTTGAAACTAGTAGCTGGCAAATATCTAGTCTACTTTCTTCAGGTGCATGATGTAGAGCTGTTTTCTGGAAATGATCCTTCAAATTTGGGTCAATACAGCCATTGGTGATCAATACAGCCATGCGTAAATCGCATAACATGTTTTCATTCACATTAGTCTTATCTTGGCCCAATTCCTTATCTCTATTTTCCTGCATTTTTTCCACTTCTTTTTCCAACTTGTCTATGGTTGAACTCAATTTGGTCACTTGAAAATAAAAGCTGGATAAAGTTCCGTATAAATCACATTTTCCAATTTGGCTTTGGTATCTTTTCAATTTTTTCTGCAAGTGCGTTTGTCTGTCATATAAAATCCATTACTTCCTTCCGTAATCTGAATCTTTTCTTTACTTCTGGGGTTCTATAAGACATGGATAGCATTTTGGAAATAAAGGCAATCTCTTTGTCTAGTTGTTCAAACGTCTTTTTAGCATCAAGTCCTAATTTAGAGTCCTCTAATTTAAGTTCTCTCTTCTCTCCTAGAGCACACAATACACCTCCACCCTTCTCAAAATTTTCAGTTTTGCTAAGAACTTTTGTTTACATGATAGATTGTTTGCTTTGCAGTAACTTGTTTAACTAATATTGTTTAACTAAAAGAAAATCACTGGAATCAGTCTTTTATATTCAAGAGATGATGTCATTTCTTCAGTGTAGTATGTAGTTAGGATAGGCTGACTTCTGTTGACGTCATCGAAAATAATTTTCCATTTTATCAGTCAATTTATAAAAGTTATTTGCGATGACGTCATCCAAAATAAATCGCTTTTCTTATTCGGTATTAACAGTCTGCTTTATGCTAACAATAAAAAATACTGCTAGCTAACATAATAAATGACGTACTCTGAAGGGCAGGGGTGTCGTTTGAGGGGAGGGGGGGTGATAGTTGCCTCCCCAATAACGTGGAGAAAAAAATTAATATATATCCCTTGCCCCTTGACTATCCAGATAAGGGCTTTCTCTCCTCCCCCAAATAAAAATACAGTAGATTGCCCCCGGCCGAATTGTAAGGGGTTAATAGGTCTGAACCCCTTCCTCTTGAAATATTTCTTCGACTATTAAATTGTTGTTAAAATGCGGATTAAAAATTTTGATTTGATAGGCTTTTGCATAAGAAGCATAGCAAAGGCTGGAGGTGGAAATGGAATTAAATCAGAAGTTAAATTCAGCCACATTTAGATTGTGCATGAGATTTGACTGTCTTAGGTGAATTCTATTAAAATCAGCTTTTCTTTATTATTATTAAGAGAGTTCAGGGTACAAGATTAGGTTTGAAAATTGGTCTTACAAAGATCAGAGATTAAGACCATGCATGAACGAAAGAAGGTCCGAACTACCACTCTGAAAATTTGCATGAGACCTTTAACGCGGGCAGTAATGGGAAGTTTTCTCAAATAAAATGAAATGATGATTGTTATCATACGCGTGTTGAGCCAAGGTGGAATCAAAAGTTTCAGGTATTTTTCGTAGCTTCATGGTCTTGTCGGTATTTGTTAATTAAGCAAAACACACTCAAGAATTAGGCTTAGGTTAGATCTGAGAAAATCGGTTTTATAGCAACGAAGACATGTGGCGGGTTATAGAATGCATTGGAATTGTATAATTTTGGCTATATATTTGCACATTAAGGGGGGGGGAGTTAGTTTAGGTTGTGTTACAGGTTAGTTTACAGGTTAGGTTAGTTTTATTAGGTTAGGGGTGTTGTCTAAATGCTTTACCCCCTCCATCCCTAATATGCATATATATAGCCCAAATTACATTATTGTATAAACTAAAGGTTATTGACAAAATATAAAGGTTATATTTTATTAGGAGCAACAAAACTTCACTTCTTGGATGTGTTTCGTTTAATTAACAAGTATCGCCTTGTCTATTGATAATTTGTTTTTCAATCTCTCTCCTAGTCGTTGGTGGGTCCTGTTCATGGTCCTGACTACAGGAACACGAAAATTTATGCACACCACTATCCTAATCGGGGCTAGTTTTACCTCCCCCCCCCCACCTCTTTTGCAGTTGAAAATACTCTCACTTGTTTACATCCTTAAATGTAACCTTGAAGTTATATATATTTTTTTAATCCTTCTGGTTTATCGCTCAGTTTTGGAATAAAGGGTAAAACAGTTTTTTTTTTTTTTTTTTTTGCTCATCAATGGGATGCTTTAAGATTAGGGCTGAGGTGTTGTTGATGTATAAGAATAGACAAAGTGTCTTGTGTGCAATAGAAAATCATTAAAAATTAAAACAACCTGAAATTTTAGGTAAGTATAATAAAACTTTACAACATTAATTTGAAAATGGGAATTTAGGTAGAAAAAAAATTAAAAAAGTGAAAGTTTAGTTAAGCACAATAAACAAAGTAAAAATTTAGTAAACAAAGACTCAGAAAGTGAAAATTAAAGCTCTAATATATGTAAATTATTCTAAAGCTTTACAACAAAAAAAATAAGAATTTAGTTTAAAAAATGAAAAAAATTAAACTTACTAAACAAAAAATGAAAAAAGTAAAAATTTGGTGTATAAAAATTGAAAAAGTGAAGATTTGATGAAGAAAAACTGAACAAGTGAAAATCTAGTTACCAACAAATGAAAAGTGAAATTTTAGCGAATAAACTTGCAAGTGAAACTTTGGTTAACAAAAATAAGCATTAAATTTTAATCGGATCCTAAGTACTAGTGTTGATCCTAAGTACTAGTGTTCCCGTTCTTGTCCTTTATCAAAGTAAAAATATTGAAGTAAATTTATTTCAAGCTGGCCTAGAGTTCTAATTCTCAGAATCACTCATAACAGTGGGGCCCAATTAATCGGCCGTGCCAGTTCTACAGTAGATACCCCCAACTAATCACCAAACTCGTCCTAGAGTAGATACATCTACTTGTTCAGTTGATACCTCTTGAGCCGTAGCAACAGCTCCCAGCTATGTCAGGCCGAATTTCCCGGCTCTTTTTCGAACTTCCCATAAATTTGTTTTTGCAATAATCTTCTACTATTGAATTTAACCGAAATAATAGTTACCAGTCTTAAATCAGCTTCAAATGACAACTTAAGTATCACTAGGAAGTTCTTCTTTTGAAAATGTGTTTTTAAACTTCGATTACTTCTGGTCGTAATTTTCTTGATGGGCTATCCTTAAAACTTTGGCCCGTTGGATATGTTTAGGACATAAGTTACGATTTGTAGACTGGTGGTCACCTCCACAGTTGATGCATTTAGGAATTGTAGACAGGGGCGTCCCAATGGAGAACAGGGAGGGGCGAGCCACCCCCAACTTTTTAGCATTTGGTAAAATTGTCGCTGAAGGCGAAAATTTCACCAGAAATTTTGCGGAATCGGCCAAAATTTAGCAACATTCTTGATTTTTTGCAGAAATTTCAGCATAAATTAGGTAGCAATTCGGTAAAATTTGCGAAGATTGCCCCCTCTCAATAAAATGAGCCTAGGGACGCCCCTGACTGTAGAACATCTAATATCACTAGAAACAGGATGATTACCAAGGCAAGTGCGGCAGATTATCTAAGAGGAAGAGCAGTACTTAGATGAGTAACCAAGCTTAAAATATTTTAAGCATTGAATACCGTAGGCTTTTCTGAGTAAATTCATAAGCTTTAGGTTGACCAAAAGGGAACAATGAGTCAAACTGGGTACTCACTGGTAAGATAAAAAGGACACTTTTACTGCTTAGTAACCCATTAGCATCTGACTTCCAGGACCTCCAGCATTTCTCTCTTATTATTCATGAGTACATAACTATTTTCTGTGTGGAGTCCACCATTCAGAGGTAACTGACATATTACAAATTCTATTTTCGTTAAGTGCTTTGCAGGCATTCTTTCTGTCTTGGAACATAACTGTAAGAAAATCCAATGGCATCCAGGATAGGAATTTTCATATTTGCACGACTCATGGTCGTCACGTCGTCGGTGACCCCGAACGAGGTAGTTGCTAACATATGGTCTTCGTTGGTTACCCCGGATAAGGTAGCACTGGCTTTCATGTTTTATTGCTTGTTTTATATGAATATAGGTAAAAGGGAAAGATTTCTTGGCATATTAGTTGAAGGCAGCAAGCCACTCCTCTCGGTCAACTCGCAGAGGCCTTGGTTCATTTCCAAATCTTTGACCCTTTCTCAGTTTTCTTCTTGAAGAGGATCCTCCAACGATAGTATCCTGCAGTACCATGCTATTTAACCCATTCGTGCGAGAAGGTATTCAGCTGACGGGACGTGTCCACAGACACTGATGGGCCCTGCTGGGTTGCATAAGAGAGACATTCTTCCTCCTTTGCATGTTTTTATGATCCCCACGTGAGGGTGCCCAAACTTCAATAAAGGACCCCCGGGAAATAGACTCTCCCCAATCTACAGATCTTTCCACCTAGAGGTACCCTATATATTTGTGGGGTGCTCCCCTGTCCTCCACCTGGTTAGCCTGGGGAGGCCCCTACTGAGAAAGTAGCTCAGTAGGTACTCAGATATCTTGCTAGTCCTCAGCAGGTGCTAAATCGAATTCATGTTTCAAGAAGAATAAGAGAAGGTGAATCACTTATCAAAGATACTGAATTCTGTCTATTCTTTTCGCCTACATTGAAAATTAAGACCCTTATGCCGCAGTGATAAAGATGTAGTATCTCTGAGAAATAATGAATAAGTGATGTCTGGTTTTATTTGTAGCATAGACTAGTTGTAAATTTGTTCTTTTTTTTTAATTAGAGTAGTAACCAACTGTAATCCTGACCATAAAAGTTTTTTGTTTTTTTTGTCACCAAGGTTAACATCAGATTATTATGGTTATTTTCGAATCATGATAGACATCTTTAAATACTAAGCAACAGTTTTGACAGGCTGCGCTATTCCTAAGGGAGACATCAGCAACCAAGGTTCAAATAAATTCCTTGTTAATTTCTAGAAGATCAGGTAGGACTTTTTTCTGATGATCAAAGATACAGGGACAGTTATTGTAATATGCAATTTTTTCTGTTTTTTGAGCTTTAAATCGATCTAGAGGCTAAATTAGCCTACTTTTTTTTCATTGAAGTGTATCCTTCAGAGGAGTCATAACTCCAATGTCTCACATCATAAAGTGGGGAATACACCATTTACCCCTTGAAAAAGTTCTGACTTTTAACGAAATTTAGAAAAATTGGGTCAATATCTACCAAATCATATTATTGAGTTAGGACTAAAGTGAATAGCCTACACCATTCAATGCCTTTTTTAATGCTGATTACAAATATAATAGGCTAAGCATTTCTATTGGAAATGAATTTCAGCCCCCCCCCCTATATATGCCAATTCAGGGTTAGGTTAGGTATAGCCTTTATAGGGGGGGGGGGCTGAAATTCATTTCCGATAGAAATGCTTATTATTTTTGTAATCAGCATAAAAAAAGGCATCAAATGGTGCATTTACTTTATTCCTAACTCAATAATATGATTTGGTAGATATTGACCAAAAATTGTTTTTATAAAAGTTAAACTCTCATGAGTAAGTCTAGATCTACAGGGCATATTTGATTAGGCTAACCTCTAGGCCAATATTGAGCAGTCCACATGTCTGACATCATGGGCGCCCATAAGCTGAATTCCAGGGGGGGGGGGGCAAACTTTGTCTTATTGCTACTTTTAATGCTATATAATGGAAATCTCAGAACAAAAATATAAAAATAAGGCAGCATCATTCAGCCAGGGGGGGCAAGATCCCCCCCCCTGCCCCCCCATATGGGTGCCCATGTCTGACAAATGAATAAAGTAAATGTGCCACTTGATGCTCTTTCTGAATATGAGCTGAACATAATAGGCTAATTACTTTTGGTGCTAATTCAGTTTTAACCAGTAAATGTTTTCACCGTTCATATTAGGCCTATTGACTTACAAATAAAGTGAACATACCACTTGATGCCTTTTTTATGCTCTTTACTAGGCTAGTAGGTATAATAATAATTTGGTAAAATTCTACTTTAGCTACTCTATATTACTTTACTCTACTTTGGCTAACTTGGAAAGGGGTTAGGTTAGGAAAATGAAGCTTTCAGGGATGGGTCTACAGGCTAAAGTATGTCCTGGGAAGGTATTTTGAAATACCTAACTCCACTCCTTCTCCCTCTAGAGGGTCCTGACCTTTGGTGACCTTGAAAAAGCTGTTTGATATAAAAGTGAAACCTTCCAAAGTAGATCTTCTCCTTAAATGTAGTACAACAAAATTGTTTTCATCTTCACAACTTTGCTCAGTCCCAATTTATAGCCTAATGTTTTAAAGATCTGCAAATACATTTCCTAAATTTTGAAAATAAACATTGATATGGCTTAAAATTCTACTCAAATAACAGGAACTGCATTTTTAAAACTAAAGCCAGAGAAAAAGAAACTGATAACTGAAAATAAAGGTAGAATGTTTTTTTTTTCAAAATTTAATAGGTGACCTGTCATGTAGCCTATCTAGATTTCAGGACCCTCTATAGAGAGAAGGAGTGGAGGTAGGTACTTCAAAATACCTTCCTGGGACATACTTTAGCCAGTACACCCATCCCTGACAGTTTTATTTTCCTAACCTAACCCATGACAGTTTCATTTTCCTAACCTAATTTCACTAATCATGTTTGTCACAAATAAATTTTACTCCCAACCCTATATATACCAATTCAGGGTGTAATTTTCTAGGTGGCACTATAATTTAGCTAAAATGAAAGTGAAAACATAGTTTGATGCCTTTTTTATGTTCTTTTGTAATACAATAATTGCTTCTGTTGCAAAGAAGGCAATGATGAAACCCATTTTGATGTCTTAACTGTTATAGAGTAGGCAATGATAGCAAGGTTTTCATTGCATATACAATATTAAACTGTGGTTTTTTGTTGTTGTTTTTTTTTTTTTTTTGGGGGGGGGGGGGAAGGGTATCTAGGTTAGTTTACATATTTAATATATATGCAATGCTTTAAGCCTGAAAATATCCTGATTTAAGCAGTAGTGCTTGCTTTTGCAATCTCTAATAACATGATTCAAAATACCAAACCCTATACATTCTGTAAATTGTGGAACGTGTGGAATTAAACTCAACTTTGCATGTGGAGATGTTCCCTGAGTGACTAAGGAGGTATCTCCTGAGTGATTGATAAACCAATTAGAAATTAAAGTCATTTTACAAATTAAAGTATACTAAGTAAAATTTTTCATGCTGAATTGTCTTCAAGACATATTTTGTAGAAGGGGGGGGGGGGCTTTGGCAAAGATAGAACTCTCAAAGGAATCTGACAGAGGGGATACACTATACATTGGATGAAATTTCCAGAGAGGGGTTTTGTGTGAAGGGAGGGGGATATATATCATGGAAGGTGAGGCAGATTTACCAGTATTATTTGAAAAACAATGAGAAATAAGATAAAGAAAGCAAGATTTTTTAACTGAAAGTAAAGAACAACATTAAAACTCAAACCAAACACAAATTATTCTATATATGAAGGGTTTCCCCCTCTTCAATGCAGCTATAGCATAAAGAGCAAGGTATTGAAAAGAGGGCAACCCTTCATATACAGACAAATTTTCTCTCCTCATAATTACACTCTTTATGCTAATTAAATAAAAAGGCAAGTATTTTTTAACAGAAAGTAAGGAGCAACA
Source organism: Artemia sinica (assembly GCA_027921565.1). Taxonomy (NCBI): domain Eukaryota; kingdom Metazoa; phylum Arthropoda; class Branchiopoda; order Anostraca; family Artemiidae; genus Artemia; species Artemia sinica. Next base: position 10,865,469 of record CM051259.1, on the reverse strand, counting down.
TTAAAACTTAAAACAAACAGAAATTATTCTGTATATGAAGGGGGTTGCCTTCTCCTCAAAACCTTGCTCTTTACACTAAAGTTTTTTTTTTGTACTTTTAAAAAACCATCTTATTGTTCTAATTAAACAGCCCTTATGTTTCAGCAGTCATTATTAAAGAATTAGGACAAAGTTCAAACTTTAGCATAAAGTGCAAGGTATTGACTAGGGGGCAAACCCCCCTAATATATGTAATAAAAATATACAAATATAGAAGTTTGTTGTTTAAGTTAATTTGTTATGTATAGTGTAAGTTATGTATATTTGTTGCTAATAAAAACGTTTTAAATAAAGTTAAACAACTCTCAAGAAAGCCATTCAACCAAAAAAAAAAGTAAAATTAATATGTAAATATTGTTTTCATTATTCATGTATGGTGAGCCAAAATCAAAACCTACAACAATTCAAATAGGTTCAGAAATTATATAAAAAAAATAAGTTTTTTTAAACTGAAAGTAAGGAGCAACATTAAAGCTTAAAACAACCAGAAATTATTCTGTGTATGAAAGGGGCTGTCCCCTCCTAAACACCTTGCTCTTTACACCAAAGTTTTTATTATTTTAAAAAGTAAACTTGTAACAAAGAGTCAAGCTTTAGCATAAAGAGCAAGGCATTGAGGAGGGGACAGTCCTTTCATATACAGCATAATTTCTGTTTGTTTTAAGTTTTAATGTTGCTCCTTAATTTCAGTTTAAAAAAACGTTTTCTTGTTTATTCAATAAAATCAAGCAGCCACAGATAACTAAGACAAATAAAAGAAAGAATTCTTGAATATTCTACCTATATTTTAAAATACAGGTAGAATATATGCTTTTGACTCTTGCATAAGGTTAATTTTTTTTTGTAATGCAAATGTCTGTTAATTTTCGTTTGAATGAGCCCTCTCATGATATTCTGGGACTACTGGATTGATACAATCACCCCTGAAAAAAAAAATGCATCCATGATCTTTCTTCTGGCAAAAAAAATACAAAATTCCACATTTTTGCAGATAAGAACTTGAAACATCTACCTCCTTCTTTAAAAAATAAGGCAAAATTTTCCAGTCTTTTAACTTTTGAAGGGTTAGACTGAATTTGATGAAACTTATATATTTGAAATCAGCATTAAAATCCAATTCTTTTTTTAATTCTGTTTTTTAGACCTTCAGTTACTATTGAGCCGGGTTGCTCCTTACTTAGGGTTTGTTACCATGAACTGTTTGATGAGCAAGTATTTGATTCAGCTGATATAAGAGGCTTAGCAAAGGTCTTATCCTTGTGTGGTATATCAGACAAATATGTTAAGGTAATTAGTGCTATGTAAAAGAATAACACTGCTGTGGTTAAGGTAGAAAATGTGGTTAGTAGCTGGTTTGGTATTAAATCAGGAGTTATGTGGGATTGTGTTCTATTCCTATTTGTAAGGTTCTCTCTGATGGACTTTGTCTTAAGGTGCACAGGGAAGGCAATGTGAGAACATGGAATCAAATTGGGAAGTAATTTTCCCTAGACTTGATTATGCTGATGAGGTGAGCATCCTAAATGAAAATGTGAGCAAAATGAATGAACTTTTAGAGGTTTGCAAGTTCAGGGTGATAGAATAGGTTTGAAAATTAATATTAAGGAGACTAAGTTTCTAAGGCTAGGAATAAGTGAAAATGAAATGATTCACTTACCTTGGTATTATTATTATTATTAAGACTACCAAGGAACTAACCAGAATGGACTCTGTGCATAACACTAGTACTACCAGTACTACTAAGGTTAAGGTCATAGGGGTGAAACTTTCAGAGAATTTTGAGTGGGGTGTTATACCAAATCAAAATTGGATGTGCATGCAGTTTGTGAATAAGATATTCAGGGTGGGCGGAAATTAACTCCCTATTTTAAATTATTTATAAATTGTATATAATTTGTTACTGCTTTGTCATATTTTTATGATTAATTCTCTCAAATGGTACAGTTTTATTAATAGTTTTGTTTTTGATTTCATATAAAACTGTAACATGGCTCAGCAGTTAACACTTCAGGAGTGTGCCCAGCTGGCGTGGCAATCTGTGGCAATATGAAGTTTGGCAATCTGTCGTACAAGTTCAATGATGGTGGCGGACTATTCATGGACCACGTGCCCAAGGGGATCCAAAAACAATAAGAAACTGTCACGCGAAGCTCATGACCACAAGATCTGTGGTAGATGTTTGCAGAAGTGGACGCCCTTTGACATCCACGACCCAGGAGACAGTGCACGCAGTCCAAGCAATGTTCCAGCATAGTCCAGGAAAGTCAACTCGCCAGGCAGCTCGGAAAAGTGGACTCACCCGCTACACAGTGCAAACTGTGCTCAAGAAAGAGTTGAACTGGCGTGCATGGAAGCCGCACTACTGCCAATCACTCTCGGATGAGGACTGTGACATTTGCATGGAGTTCAGAGAAATCATGCTGGCTTGGCATGAAGAGTGGCCCCATCTCTTCTGCAATGTCCTCTGGACTGATGAGGCTGTGTTTCACGTCGGAGGCTTTGTCAAACGTCACAACTGCCACTACTGGGCATGAGAGGATCCTATGATGACAGTTGAAAAACAGCAAAATCGACCCAAAGTAACGGTGTGGTGTGGTATCACCTCAGATCAGGTTGTGGGCCTATATCTTCTGCACAACACCATGAATGCTGAACGATACCTTGATATGTTGCGTGATAGAGTCTGGCCAGTTGTCAGCACATGGGAGAACATCGACGAGTTGATATTTATGCAAGATAGCGCCCACCACACTTTGCTCTTGTTGTCCACGAATGGCTGGATGCTCACTTTCCAGGGCATTGGTTGGGACGTCGTGGTCCACATGAATGGCCATCCAGGAGCCAGGATTTGACACCCTGCGACTTTTTTCTTTGGGGTTGGGTAAAGGCAGAAGTCTACCGCTCCAAACCAAAGACACTCAAAGAACTGGAGGATCAAATTAAGGGAGTCATGTCCACCATCCCAGCAGAGTTTCTGAGAAAGTCAGTGGATGCCATTCCTGAACATTTGCAGCAGCTGGTGGAAAGATCTGGGGCATATATTGAATTTTAAAGATAACTTACCATTTATGCCTACCTTGTATGATTAATTTTTTGAGAATAAATAAATATAATGTACATTGTTTTATTAATCAAAATAGGGAGTTACTTTCCGCCCACCCTGTTTATCCTATCACAAGCCCCAAAAGGACTGAATTTGCATTTCAGAGTCATAAGAAACAATATAAACAAAAAAAATCATAAAAAAGCACAACAACTAAAAACTGGCAAACAATGCCACAACAACAATATCAGAATGATAAACCATTCTTTAGTAAAAAATAAAAAATTAAAAAAAGGATGGTAATAAAATACACATTAAAAAGGGTAAAAACTTGGGTATCACCAGTACTAAATAATAATAAAAGAAAAAATCTAGCAGTTTATTTTTCCAGTAAGAAAGGGGACAAAGATTTTTTAATATCTGGAGGTAAAGTAACAAATGGGGGACAAGATAGGAGCAGGTTCAGAAACAGTCTGTGGCAGACAGTGTATGGGTGGGGAGTGTCTTTTGGGGAAACTAGTTTTCTTGGCAAGGGTTTGTTATTGCATTTTTTTTTACAAAATGGAGGCACAACATACCTCTCCTGTGCTCAAGTGTTTCCAAACTGGCTTTTTTTTAGAAGGAGCACAAGATGTGGACAGACAAAGGAAGCATAAATCCTTAAAGAATGGGAGGGAGGGATGCTAAACTTATTTAAGAGCTTAAGGAGGGAAATGGATGCATTAGCTCTATGGACAATATCTTTAACATGGATATCCCACATTAAATTAAAAGAAATTTTTAACCTCAAGTAATTTAAAGAATGACAGGTTTTTAAGAAAAGGGATTAAGACAGTGATGAGGTTTTAAGAAAACATATTGGCATTAATAGATTTAGATAAGTTTCCTCTCATGTCTAGTCTGTTGTATTGTCTGCATGTGGTTGCATATTAAGTTTCTGTAGCAGGTTTCAACAACCATTAGGTCATTTGCAAATTTCCATGTGTCAGGAAATTTCTTACCAATGCTATTTATCATAACTGAAAACAGGAGGGGACCTAGGAGAGTACCTTGGTGTACTCCATTGTGGATGGGCAGGGGACCAATATTTTGATTCTGATTTTTGACTACCTTTGATCTATTTGATAAGAAGGAGGCAACCAATTTAACCTGGAAAGAATCAGTATGGAATTCAGTGACAAGTTTCTCAACTAATATATTGTAGTTAAGGATCCTTGCTTTCAGCAAGGATGGAACTGTCTCAAAGGAATTTGACAGAGGGGATACACTATATGTTGGATGAAATTTCCAGGGAGGAATTTTGTGTGAAGGGAGGGAGGATGTATTTCATGGAAGGTGAGGCAGATTTACTGGTATTATTTGAAAAACAATCAGAAATTAAATAAATAAAACAAGATTTTTAAACTGAAAGTAAAGAGCAACATTAAAGCTCAAACCAAACAGAAATTATATATGAAGGGTTTCCCCCTCTTCAATGCAGCTATAGCGTAAAGAGCAAGGTATTGGAAAGAGGGCAACCCTTCATATACAGAACAAATTTTGCTCCTTGTAATTCTGCTCTATATGCTAATTAAATAAACAAAACCAGGTTTTTTTAAAACAGAAAGTAAGGAGCAACATTAAAACTTAAAACAAACAGAAATTATTCTGTATATGAAGGGGGTTGTCTCCTCCTCAAAACCTTGCTCTTTACACTAAAGTTTTTTAGTACTTTTAAAAAAGTGTCTTATTGCCCTTGTATTTCAGCAGTCATTATTAAAGAATTGGGACAAAATTCAAATGTTAGCATAAAGATCAAGGTATTGACTAGGGGGAAAGTAAGGAGCAACATTAAAACTTAAAACAAACAGAATTTATTCTGTCTTTGAAAGCGACTGTCCCCTCCTCAACACCTTGCTCTTTATGCTAAAGTTTTTATTGTTTAAAAAGTGGAGTTGTGACAAAGAGTCAAACTTTAGCATAAAGAGCAAGGCGTTGAGGAGGGGACAGTCCCTTTCATATACGGAATAATTTTTTGTTTTAAGTTTTAATGTTTCTCCTTACTTTCAGTTTAAAAAACTTGTGTTTTTTATTTAATAAAATCAAGCAGCCAAAGGGAAAGTACAACAAATAAAAGAAGGAATTCTTGAATATTCTACCTATATTTTAAAATACAGGTAGAATATATCTTTTGACTATTGTATAAGATTTATTTTTATATTGTTATTAAATTTTTTGTTTGTGTTTTGGGGGACTAGAGGTTGAGTTATCATAGCAGGATAATAAAAGCAATGCCCCCTGAGGAAGTTATAGCATAGAAAATGACACAGCATTTGCACTAGATTTTCATTAATGGATAATTCTTCTGGGCTTGATTTGCTGTGGTGGGTGTTTTCAGGCTGGAAAACCTCTTCCCAGCTAATTTATCTGCTATGGGCCATCCCCCTGTAGTTGCACCATATTTTTCAGAATGAATATGTTATGAGTTACAGCTAGTAGGCTTGAGATTGTCTATGCAGGATTTCAACTCTTGTTGATGGAAGAGCATCATCAAGTACTGAAAACCCTTTTTGTGGCAAAGATAGATTCAGGATTGCACAAAGCCTCCATCAATCTGGATGTCTTAGGGACTACATGCTGTCTGTTTTTAAGTTGGCTTAAATACTTCTGTGTAGACTTTAGAAGGTCTGTTGGTTCCTATCTTGCACTGGTTCTGATACCATTGCATTCCATGAGGCCAAAATAATTTCAATGATTTAAAGAATATGAAAACTGCAACTTGGAATGTTACAACATTAAAAATAATTATCATGGCAAACATTTGATTGGCAAATGCAGATCCTTTGAACTGGACTTATTAGGAGTATCAGAACCTTATATCCCAGGGAGTAGGAAACATGAAATTAGGTGGATTAGAATTTATTTACTCAGGCAGGAAGGATGGGATACATAGACAGGGAGTAGAGCTGCTAAGCCCTGTTTAGGTTGGGAAGGTATTAATAATAGAATGCTAACTGTTCATTTTATTTACAACTAAAAAGTGCAGGGTACAAGTCATAGTAGTGTATGCCTCTGTGGCACCAACTGATGGAGATAATAGTGACTCAGATGAATTTTACTTACATTTACAGGAACAAATAGACAGGGTCCCAGGTAGAAATATGATTTTTTTTATTAGATTTTAATGCCCAGGCTGGTATAAATAGTGATAGATGGTATCCTAGCCTTGGTAAATTTGGTGTTGGGAAAGAAAACAATTATGGTTACAGACTGCTGCAATCTAGTTATAACTAATACAGTATATGGTCATAAAATGGCCTATAATTTAACATGGTATTCACATGTTGTTAAGACACTAATCTTATTGATTATGTTATTGTAATTGAAAGACTAGCAGGATCAATACAAGATACTAGATTATATACAAGTGCTGTTGCTGATGTAAAAGTAAAGGACACCATCTAGTAGTCTGTAGGGTCAATTTAAAGCTGGAATTTTTGAAGGGTAACTACTTTCTGTGAAGATATGATGTTGGTAGACTCCAGTATGAGAATTTGAGAGAAAATTTCCAGGGAAAGTTGAATGCTAAACTGGAGGGTATAAAATTGGACTATGTAGAATATGGATGGAAAAAGTTTAGGAGAATAATTTGTGAAGTTGTTAATAGTGTCTTAGGGAAGAAAGATAGAAACGTTGATAGGATTATTAGGGAAAATGCTTTATGTTTAATAGAGAGGAGGGGCTTGTACAAGAATTATCTGAGCAAGGGATCATGTGAAAATAAGAGGAATTCAAAGAAAGTGGAGAATACATTAAAATATTAACTAAAGAGGTATGAAGTGGAGGCCATGGATAAAACAGCCAAGAACCTTGAAGATGTAGCTAGATGGCATAATAGTAAAATATTGTTCTTGTATATTAATAAATTGAAAGGGAGCAATCAGTCTGGCTTTGTCCCAGTTAAAGATAGGAACAGGGCTGCAATTAGTGATAAGAAAAGATTTAAAGAGAGGTAAGCAGAGCTTTTTGAGAATTTTTTAAATCAGCATAGAGTTACAGGAAAATATACAGATGAAAGTGAAAAAGTTTGTGACACCTTGAATGTGAAGGAAGATTTTATTTTGTGAGGAGAATTTGGTGACAGTACTAAAATGATTAAAAAATTATAAAGCTCCAGGTACAGAGAGCATGGCAAATGAGTTCCTCAAATATGGGGGTTATGAGGTTAGAAATAGACTTTCTGAAATTACTGAAGATTGTGGTATTTGAAAATGGGTAAATACCTAGGGGCTTTATAGGAAAATGCTAATTAAACCCTGTAAAAGAAAGGTGATAAAAGTGAGTGTGGTGATTATAGGGGCATTAGCCCAATTTCTTTAGGTAGCAAATTACTCATTATGATGATACTTTTTAGACTTAGAGGTCATGTAGATAAAGTTTTAAGAGAAGAACAGTGTGATTTTAGGAAAGGTAGAGGATGTGTTTACCATCTTTTCACTTGTTTGGTTAATAATTGAGAAGTGTCTGAGTCATCAAACACCTTAACTCCTTAGTTTTGTAGATTATTAAACACAAAAAAAACAGGTTTTTTCAACTGAAATGTAAGGAGCAATATTAAAACTTAACCCTTTCAGTCCCGAATTTTAAGAAAGTTGGTAGGATTTTTTTTAATAGTCATTTCTGAGAGAGAAAAATGCGCTCTTTCTAGTGGTGTAACTTGCATCTTTGCATCACCGCTTGGTGGTGCAGAAAAAATATGTCCTCATATGTGGACGGTGGGAACTAAGGTTTCTAATTTTTCACAATTTCCAGCAGAATTATTTGCGAACAAAAGTATCATCTATTTAATTTCAATTACAAAAAACTGACACTTAGCGTGTGTGAAAACTCTCAAAACATTCAAGGCACAAAACCTTTTCACATTTCACACACTTGATCCACGACTTGCTAGTACACGACTCTAGCGAACAGCGTCCTGCGTTGGCGGCATTCGTCTTGGTAGGCCAGTGGCCAGTCAGTCCGTCATAGCGAATCTCGGGTGCAACAATGCAATTATACTTTCGTTTTCGTGTCTGAGAAACCGACGGTGACTGGGAAGGTCTCCCGCGAGGTCTAGCAGATGCTGCAAAACCAGTTTTCCCGGTGTTGATCAAAGTTCTTGCTACACTGGCCTTGAACTCCAATAGGCCAAGCTCTTTCAGTCCAGCGTCTAAATCGTGCTTTTCCATCCCTGCCTTTTGTGCCTTACGATACAGAATCCACGCATTTACAACTGCAACGTCAACGAAGTTCCAAAAGACCTTCATGTAGTATTTTTTCCCTCTCCGGTTATGGCGGTACAAAGCAATGAAATAGTCCATGAGATCGACACCTCCCATTGATTTGTTATATTCTTGAATGGCATATGGACGCCTCACTGGTACTTGCATTCGGTCTTTCTTTGACCACCTTTTGACTTTGTGACCTTGTTATTTGTGACGACAGAACTTGCTCCACGACCCTCAATCTTCAACTCTCTTTCTGGCTTCAGCTTGGAAGCTGCTTCTGCGATTCGATTCTGTCTGACTGTCCCAACGAGATGAATCTGATTTCCAGCGAGATACTCAGCTAGCGAAACTGAGGTGAAGAAGTTATCAGCATAGATTTTATAACCTCTTCCAGTCAATTTCTGGGAAAGACGAGCAACGACATCACCACCAACGCCTAATCCAAACGTTTCTTTCCCTACCGCAGCTCCTTCATACATTTCGAACTCGTGGATGTATCCTGAAGAACTAGCTCGAGCCCAACATTTGAAACCCCAAGGTTTGGGTTTGGATTTGATGTACTGCTTCATTTGGGAGCGACCTTTGAAGGGTATCATCATTTCGTCTATGCTGTGGTGTTCTTCGAGAGGACCATTTTGTAAGAATGTACTCTTCAAAACGTCAAGAACCGGTCTTACTTTGAAAAATTTATCATTTTCCCCACTCTGCGCTTCATTGAAATGAAGGTATTTGGAAATTTCGTCAAAACGATTGCGAGACATTGAATCAGCAACAATCGGAATCCGCATTGCTTCGTCATATTTCCAGTACCACTTCAGGCGCGGGTATTTGAGGTAAGTGATTACTAGGTTTATCCCCAGGAAGAGCTTCATTTCATGTACAGAAACGCTGAAACTGCTACCTTGTGAAACAGCATAGCGGGTAGATTCGAAAGCAATTTTCTCGATCAAGGCATCTGGGAACAGTCTGAGGAAAAACTCTACTGGCTCCTTCAGCAATAGACTGTCTGGCAGCAATTCATCACGGTCTGCTTGGAAGGTCGGTCGCGCTCCTGCTAATGGATGGTCAGCAGCTCTCCAAACACCCTTTCGCTTGCTTCCATTGTTAGAACTTACAGCTGGGGTCTCAGAAATATGAGCACTTGCAGATCCATAAATAACATCCTCAATAACAGCAGCGACTGTATCGCTTTCACTTGCACCGTCGAATTCACAGCCGAGTTCCGTTTCTTGATCGTCAAGCAGCTCGTAGAAGGTTTCCGCATTTCCTGGAAAGTCAGATGGATCCCATGTGGTATCGCTGTCATCTTCTTCGCTTGAAAGATCAGTAACATCGAGATCGTCAAAGACGACAAGGCAATCTGCAGCACTGAGTTTTTTTCGTCTTTCCATTCCTGAAAGAAACACTATGCCGATTATTCACAGATTTCGGATTTCCGAGATGATGCGTATCGTGACGTAACACCTTTAAGTAGGCATTCCCTTCTTAGACCACACTGCCGTTCTATCACAAACGAATAAATTTCCAAATGGGGATAAATCCATTTATTTAGACAGTGAAAAAAACATTTTTTTGACAGTGTTTTTTTCACTGTCTAAATAAATGGATTTATCCCCATTTGGAAATTTATTCGTTTGTGATAGAACGGCAGTGTGGTCTAAGAAGGGAATGCCTACTTAAAGGTGTTACGTCACGATACGTCGTACATATGGGGAAATAAGACCTACCAAGTACACAACTATAAACTCAACATTTCTTTTGCAATTAGAAGACACAGAAGACTTTGCCATCTTTATTACAAATTTATTTTACGTTTGGGCAATATTAAAGAAGAAAATTTACATCGAGACTTTGAATGAACTCTGTCAGTGACTTTTCTCTGAAAATAATCCAGTGAATAAGCCGGAAGTTAATTATTTTGTGAATGACCTGAAAAGTTACTTTTTTTGTATATAAATATGCTAGTTTCAGTTATATTATTTTAGTAATTCTACTGATGACGATTGCTGTATATGTAATCGAAATATCTGGACTTTTGTACCTGTTTTTTTCACTGTCTAAATAAATGGATTTATCCCCATTTGGAAATTTATTCGTTCGAGATGATGCGATCTCATGGATACGATTGTACTTGTTTTTCCGGTCTTACCGTGCATGGAACTCTGAATTTCCCATTGTCCACAAACAAGGACATGTGCTTATCGAATACCTTGGTGCCCTCTAGCAACAGAAATCGTAAAAACAACAAGAGACCCCTAGATGTCCCTTTGACATTCACTACTACAGTGTCATCGGTCCAACTACCCTTGTTTCCCAGCGTCCACAAACGGGGACAAAACGCAATGGCGATGTGCTGATAACCCAGAGTTGCAAAGATGATGTAACAGTTGTCTAAGGAAAGTTTAATGACATAATTTTCTACAGCAAAAATCCCAGACTTCCAAATCCAGCCCTTATCAGAGTAAAAAAATTTATAAAAGGAAGAATTCTTACCTTTCTGATGTTTGACCTACCTGAGACTTTCTATCGGGCTAGAACGCATGGCTTACCTTAGATGGCGATACTGTGTACAGGTGAAATACTTGAAAGACACTTCTCTAACAGATGGCATGTCAGTGATTTCATTATATTTTCACTGGGTTCTGGGATGAAAGATTAAAGATTTGTCCTCAATTGTGATCGGTGGGAACGAAAGGGTTAAAACAAACACAAATTATTATGTATATGAGGGGGTTTGCCCCCTAGTCAATACCTTGCTCTTTATGCTAAAGTTCAAATCTTGTTCACATCACAAATCCCTGAATCACCAAGGCTGTTTAATTAGAATAGATAGCTCTTTTGAAAGTACAAAAAAAACTTTAGTGTAAAGAGCAAGGTATTGATAAGGGGGCCAACCCCTCATATACGTTGTTTGTTTTAAGCTTTAATGTTGCTCCTTACTTTCAGTCGAAAAAACTTGTTTTTTAAAATATAATTTCTGATCTTTTTTAAATAATCCTGGGAAATCCAGTGCTCCTTCATAAAATTGTCCCTTCCTCTAAGGAAACATCCTCCATGGAAAGATCCTCCTACGTAACCGCCTCCTCCTACCCCCCCCCTACCCCCCCCCCCCCCACCAGAAAAAAATCCCTCCTGAAAACATCTGTATACTTCCCAACAACCAATTCTATATGTAAACAATGGGCAAAGTTCATAACTTGCAGCCCTTTCCCCAGGAACTATGGGGGACTAAGTCATCCTCAAAGACATATTTATTAGATTTTCGACTATGCTGAACAAAATGGCCATCTCAAAATTTTGATTGGGTGACTTTAAGGAAAAAAATGAGCATGGGAGGGGGTCAAGTTGCCCTCTAATTTTTTTGGGCCACTTAAAAAAGGGAACTAAAACTTTTAATTTCCGTTCGAATGAGCCCTCTCACGATATTCTAGAATCACTGGATTGATACAATCATCCTTGGGAAAAAAACAAACACACATCTGTGATCTTTCTTCAGACAAAAATACAAAATTCCACATTTTTGCAGATAGGAGCTTGAAAAATCTACAGTAGGGTTTTCTCTTATACTGAATCTGATGGTTTGATTTTCATTAAGATACTATCACTTTTAGGGGATGTTTCCCCTTTTTTTCTAAAATAAGGAAAAATTTTCCAGGCTTGTAACTTTTGATGGGCTAGATTAAATTTGATGAAACTTATATATTTGAAATCAGCATAAAAATCCAATTCTTTTGGTGTATTTACCACAAACTGTTTGATGAGCAAGTGTTTGATTTAGCTGATAGAAGAGCCTTAGCAAAGGTGTGGTATAGCAGACAAATACATTAAGGTAATTAGTGCTATGTAAAAGAATAACACTGCTATGGTTTAGGTAGAAAATGTGGTTAATAGCTGGTTTGGTATTAAATCAGGAGCTACGTGGGATTGTTTCCTGTTCTCATTTGTAAGGTTCTCTTTGATGAACTTTGTCTTAAGATGCACAGGAAAGGCAATGGGAGAACATGGAATCAAATTGGGAAGTAAAATTTTCCTGGACTTGATTATGCTGATGATTTGAGCATCCTAGATGAAAATGTGAGCAAAATGAATGAATTTTTAGTTTCGCAAGTTCAGGGTGATAGAACATGTTTGAAAATTAATATTAAGAAGACTAAGTTGCTAAGGCTAAGAATAAGTGAAAATGAAATGGTTCACTTACCTTGGTATTATTATTATTATTAAGACTACCAAGGAACTAACCAAAAAGGACTATGTGCATAACACTAGTACTACTGCTACTACTAAGGTTAAGGTCTTAGGGTGAAACTTTCAGAGAATTGTGAGTGGGATGTTATTTTAAATCAAAATTCTATGTGCATGCAGTTTGTGCTATAAGATATTTATCCTATCACAAGCCACAAAAGGGCTGAATTCACATTTCAGAGTCATAAGAAACAATATAAGCAAAAAAATCATAAAAAAGCACAACAACTAAAAAATTAGCAAACAATGCCACAACAGCAATATCAGAATGACAAAATCATTCTTTAGTCAAAAATAGAACACTAAAAAAATAATGAAAATAAAATATACATTAAAAAGGGTTTAAAAGCACATATAAAAAGGGGGAGGGAACAAGACAGACAAACATAAAACTTGGGTATCACCAGTACTAAGTAAAAAAAAATCTAGCAGTTTATTTTTCCAGTAAGGAAGAGGGCAAAGATTTTCGAATATTTAGAAGGAGCAAGTATGGAACCTTAGCTTCTTTCAAAATTAATCTCAGGGTTCTTTTTTTGGATGGATTCAATTTTTTCTGATTCTTGACGAGAGATGCCAAACTGGATAAGAAAATTCAAGATGTGGGCAGACAAAGAAAGTATAAATCCTTAAAATCCTTAATGGGAGGGGGGATGCTAAACTTTTGAGAGCTTAAGGAGGGAAATGGGTGCATTACCTCTATGGATAATATCTTTAACATGGATATCCCATGTTAAATTAGAAGAAATTGTAACCCCAAGTAATTTAAAGGATGACGGGTTTTTAAGAAAAGGGATTAAGACAGTGATGAGGTTTTAAGAAGACATGTTGGCATTAACATAGATTTAGAGGAGTTTGCTCTCATGTCTAAGTCTGTTTCATCGTATGCACGTGGTTGCGTATTAAGTTTCTGTAGCAGGTTTCAACAACCATTAGGTCATTTGCAAATTTCCATCTGTCAGGAAATTCCTTAGCAATGCTATTTATCATAACTGAAAAACAGGAGGGGACCTAGGAGAGTACCTTGGTGTACTCCATTGTGGATGGGCAGGGGACTTGAATTATGATTCTGATTTTTGACTACCTTTGATCTAGTTGATAAGAAGGATGCAACCAACGTAACCTGGAAAGAATCAATATGGAATTCAGTGACAAGTTTCTCAACTAATATATTGTAGTTAACAAGGTCAAATGCTTTTTGAAGGTGAATGGAAATTAAATTTAACCAGTAATTAGGTTTTTTGAGAATTTTCATTTAGTCATCAGACTGATAAGACTTTTTTGTTTTATTGAATTTCAAAATCTGCTTTGAAATTGTATTAATTCAGTGCCTAGAACTTTAATAAGTTCAGTGACCTTAAGTAATTAGAAAAGTTTCACAATACTCTGTTATGGATTAAAATATTAAGTGACCTTATTGTTATGGACTATAGCTTTGTTTGGATACAATGATATGGTAGCACCAACCGGTTGCGCCAATAGGTTTTAGTTTCTGATATCCCTTCATTTGGACTAAACTAGGATAAATGCTATGGGGTGAGAGCCCTCTCTAATTGCAGAATTATGAATCAGTGATTTTGATTTTAGGCCAGACAATTAAATTTGGCATATCAGATAGCATATATATTGTTCCACGCAGTTTAAAGTCTAGGAAATTATACCTTTGATTAGAACACTCCCCTAACAGTCTTCAGGGCAAGGGTTATATGTTATGCCCTGGGGGCATGTAAGTTTTTATTGGAATCTTTGTCATAGAAACTTGAAAAAGGGCTCATTCGATTGGAAATTCAAAGGGCTAGTGCTCTTTTTAATAGTCTCGAAAGTGATTTGAGGGCAACTAACCCCCCTCTCATGCCCACCTTTTCCCCAAACACATCCCATCAAAATTTTTAGATAGCCAATTTATTCAACATAGTTGAAAGTTTTGGAAATTAGGTGTTTAAGGATGACAACCCCTCCACCCCCACAGCCCTCAGGGCAAGGGTCGTAAGTTATGCCCTGGGGGCATATAAGGTTTTTATAGATAGAGTTGTCGTAAAAACTTCAAAAGGGGCTCATTCAATTAGAAATTGAGAGGCTAGTGCCCTTTTTAATAGTTGAAAGTGACTGGAGGGTATCTAACCCCCCTCTCACGCCCACCTTTCCCCCAAACACATCCAATCAAAATTTTCAGATAGCCATTTTGTTCAACGTTGCAGAAAGTTCGGAAATTAGGTCTTTGAGGATGACAACCCCCCCCCCCCCAGCCTCAGGGCAAGGGTTGTAAGTTATGCCCTGGGGGCATATAAGGTTTTTATTGAAAGATTTGTCGTAGAAACTTCAAAAGGGCTCACTTGATTGGAAATTGAAAGGGCTAGTGCCTTTTTCATAGTTGAAAGTGGTTGGAGAGTGAATAACGCCCCTTTCACGCCCACCATTTTCCCAGACACATCCAATCAAAATTTTGAGATAGCCATTTTGTTTAACGTAGTTGAAAGATCTGGAAATTAGACCTTAGAGGATGACAACCGCCCTCACAGCTCTTAGGGTAAGGGTTATAATTATACCCTGGGGGCATATAAGGTGTTTATAGAAAGTATTGTCGTGGAAACTCAAAAAGGGCTCATTCGATTAGAAATCTAAAGCCCTAGTGCCCTTTTTATAGTCGAAAGTGATTGGAAGGTTTGACATTTTTATAGAAATGATTGATGTGGGTATAATGTATTATTTTTTTTTTTTTTTTTTGTTGTTTAGACCAGGGCACTTCGTATCGAAGGAGTTGTCCTAGGAACTTCGAAAAGGGCTCATTCGATTGAAAATAGAAAGGGCTGATGCCCTTTTTAATAGTCGATAGTGATTGGAGGGAAAACTAATCCCCCCCCCCACGCCCACCCTCCCATTTGCCTTTATGTTTAAAAACTAAATGATGCCTTAAGATTAAATCAAAATGTACTGTGAACAGAAATCAGAGGCAACGCTGTAGCGTTGCCTATAGTAAAGGCCATACGGCTCCAATGTTTTATTATTTATTCTTATTATTATTTTTTTCCCAGAAGCACTTCATATGGAATGGGTCGTCGTAGAAACTTCAAAGGGGGCTCATTCGATTGGAGATAGAGAGTTCTAGTGCCCTTTTTGATAATTGGAAGTGATTAGAGGGCAACTAGCCCTCCCCCCACGCCCATCATTCCCCCAAACACATCCAATCAAAATTTTGAGATAGCTATTTTGTTCAGCGTAGTTGATTTCCAGATAGAAAATATATTTTTGAGGAGGACACTCCCCCACAACCCTCAGGGCATGGGTTTTAAGTTATGCCCTGGGGGCATATGAGGGTTTTATAGAAGGCGTTGTCTTAGAAACTTCAAAAAAGGCTCATTCGATTGGAAATTCAAAGGGCTAGTGCCCTTTTTAATAGTCGAAAGTGATTGGAGGGCAACTAGCCCCCCCCCACGCCTATCATTTCCCCAAACACATCCAATCAAAATTTTGAGATAGCCATTTTGTTCAGCGTAGTTGATTTCCAGATAGAAAATATATTTTTGAGGAGGACACTCCCCCACAACCCTCAGGGCATGGGTTTTAAGTTATGCCCTGGGGGCATATGAGGGTTTTATAGAAGGCGTTGTCTTAGAAACTTAAAAAAAGGCTAATTCGATTGGAAATTCAAAGAGCTAGTGCCCTTTTTAATAGTCGAAAGTGATTGAAGGGCAACTAGCCCCCCTCCCCCACGCCTATCATTTCCCCAAACACATCCAATCAAAATTTTGAGATTGCCGTTTTGTTCACCGTAGTTGATTTGCAGATAGAAAATATGTTTTTGAGGAGGACACTCCCCCACAACCCTCAGGGCAAGGGTTTTAAGTTATGCCCTGGGGGCATATAAGGTTTTTATAGAAAGCGTTGTCGTAGAAACTTCAAAAAAGGCTCATTCGATTGGAAATTCAAAGGGCTAGTGTCCTTTTTAATAGTCGAAAGTGATTGGAGGCCACCTAGGCTCCCCCCCCCCACGCCTATCATTCCCCCAAATTCATCCAATCAAAATTTTGATATAGCCATTTTGTTCAGTGTAGTTGATTTTCAGATAGAAAATATGTTTTTGAGGAGGACACTCCCCCACAACCCTCAGGGCAAGGATTTTAAGTTATGCCCTGGGGGCATATAAGATTTTTATAGAAAGCGTTGTTGTAGAAACTTCAAAAAAGGCTCATTCGATTGGAAATTCAAAGGGCTAGTGCCCTTTTTAATAGTCGAAAGTGATTGGAGGGCAACTAGCCCCCCCCCTTCCACGCCCATCATTCCCCCAAAAACATACAATCAAAATTTTGAGATAGCCATTTTGTTCAGCGCAGTTGATTTCCAAATAGAAAATATGTTTTCGAGGAGGACACTCCCCCACAACCCTCAAGGCAAGTGTTTTAAGTTGTACCCTGGGGGCATATAAGGTTTTTATAGAAGGCGTTGTCGTAGAAACTTCAAAAAAGGTTCATTCGATTGGAAATTCAAAGGACTAGTGCCCTTTGTAATTGTCGAAAGTGATTTGAGGGCAACTAACCCCCCTCTCACGCCCACCTTTTCCCCAAACACCAATCAAAATTTTGAGACAGTCATTTTATTAAACGTAGTTTTAAGTCCTGGAAATTAGATCTTTGGGGATGACAACTCCCCCATAGCCCTCAGGGCAAGGGTTTTAAGTTATGCCCTGGGGCATATAAGGTTTTGTATGGACAACGTTGCCGTAGAAACTTCAGAAAAGGCTCATTCGATTACAAATTTAAATGACTAGTTCCCTTTTTAATAGTCGAAAGTGATTCTAAGGCAACTGACACCCCTTCCACACCCACCATTTCCCCAAACATATCCAATCAAAATTTTGATATAGTGATTTTGTTCAACGTAGTTGAAGGTTCTGGAAATTATATGTTTGAGCAGGACACTCCCCCACAGTCTTCAGGGGCAAGGGTTATAAGTTATGCCCTGGTGGCATATATAGTTCTTATGGAAGGAATGCTCGTTTAAACTTCAGAGAGGGCTCATTGGATTGGAAATTGAAAGTTTCTAGTTCACTTTTTAAGCGTCAAAAGATATTGGAGGGTAACCAGCTTTCCCCCCCCCCCCGAAAAAAAAACCATTTTTCCCAAATGCATCCAATAAAAAATTTTAAGATAGCTATTTTGTTAAAAATAGTTCAAAGATCATATTACAAAAATTCCGGTGTTGACACAACCCACCAGGGCCCGGGGCAGGCGTTGTAAGTTATGCCCTGGGGGCATATATTGGTCTTATGGAATGGATGCTCGTATTAACTTCAAAGAGGGATCATTTGATTGGAAATTGAAAGTTCTAGTTCACGTTTTAAGAGTCAAAAGAGATTGGAGGGCACCTAGCCCCCCCCCCCCCCCCCTCCACCCCCTTTTTTCCTCAAACCCATCCGATAAGGACTTTGAGATATATTTTTTTTTAAATAGTTCAAAGACTTCACCCTCTCCCCTCTCCTACTGTCTACGCTAAAGTTTTCTTCTTTATGCCAACTTTGCTGCCCCCACCCCAAAGACTTTAATAAGGTAAAGTTTTGTATGGAAAGAAAGTTAAAAGTTTCAAGAAATTTCGAAGCGACGTTAAGACACATTAAAATACACTAATAAGAACTAGATAAAGAATTTTCTACCCAATTACTCCCAGAAATTCTCTCAAACTGAAAATGCTAAAATACTTAAAATTACAGCCATGCTTAAAATAAGGTTAAAATACATACTTTGCGATAAATGCTAAATTATTTTGGCACAAAAAAACCGAAAAATGGTCTAATCAAAACGATCCTGTTCTTTCTGTATCAACAAATGAAATAGCCTAACTACTGTCTTTTGAAGCTATTTTTTCGATCCATTCATTGTTGCGTGAAAAATTACGTTTGATTTATCCGAGGCATGTAATTAAGTTGTCTATAGCAAAGGCCATAAGGCTTCAATGTTTTATTATTATTAATTTAAAAAAACCTTGCATAAAAATTAGTTTTCTAAGAAAAGTAAAGAGCCATATTGAACTCAGGACCAACAGAAATTAATTCCTATTATAGTTAAAACGCAAAAAGACCAGAAATTACTGTTAAAGAATAAACGAAACCCCGAACGAACAGAAATTAAAATTAACTATCTTACAAACATAAAGATAACCGGTGCAAACATAAATGAATGAATAAATCTTATATAGCTTCAATATTCTTTTTATTATTTTCCCCCCAGAGGTGCTTTATATGCAAGGGTTAAAAATACCATTTTGTTAAAAATAGTTGAAAGGTTAAATAACAAAACTCTGGTGTCTACAAAACCCCCCAGGGCCCGGGGGCAGGAAGGGAGTCTCGTATAAACTTCAGAGAGGGCTCATTTGATTGGAAATTGAAAGTTCTAGTCCAGCTTTCAAGAGTCAAAAGTGATCAAAGGGCAACTACCCCCCCCCCATGCCAGATAAAAATTTTAAGGTAGCCATTTTGTTAAAAAAAAAAGTTCAAAGGTCAGATAACGAAAACTCCGGGGTCGACAAATGTTGTAAAAAACATAATATTTATAATATAATTCGTTTTATAACTAATTAATCATTAGTTATAATAATTATATATACTAATTAATCATAAGTTATACCCGGGGATATATATAGCTGTTTTGGAAGGAATTCTCGTATAAACTTCAGAGAGGGCTCATTTGATTGGAAATTGGAAGTTCTAGTTCAGTTTTTAAGAGTCAAAAGTGATCGAAGGGCAACTAGCCCCTCCCTCATGCCCTCCCCCCTTCCCCCGCCAAATACATCAGATAAAATTTTTGAGGTAGCCATTTTGTTTAAAAAAAAAAAATCAAGGGTCAGATAACGAAAACTCCGGGGTCGACACATGTTGTACAAACATAATATGTGTAATATAATTCGTTTCATAACTAATTAATCATTTGAAAAAAATAAGTTATTTAAAATCAATGAATCAATACAAATGTAGAGCATTGACCTATGATAATCTGTTCAGAAAATATTGAAAAACAAGTCAATGAAAAACATTCACGCCAAACCTTATTTCGTTTCAGACAGATGGATAAACCCATCCGATAAAAATTTGAGGTGACTATTTTGTTAAAAATAGTTCAACCATCAGATATTACAACTCCAGGGTCGACACAACCCCCCAGAGCCCAGAGACAGGCGTTGTAAGTTATACTCTGGGGATATATAGGGTTCTTATAGAAGGGACACTCGTATAAACTTCAGAGAGGGCTTATTTGATTGAAAATAGAAAGTTCTAGTTCACTTTTAAAGAGTCAAAAGAGACCAAAGCTTAATTAGTCCCCACACGCCCTTTTTCCCCAAACCCATCCGATAAAAATTTTGAGATAGTAATTTTGTTAAAAATAGTTCAAACATCAGATAATAAAAACTCCGAGGTTGACACAAACCCATTTTTTCACTTTAATATTGTTACTTTGATACCAGTTTTGATACTTTGATGAATATTTGATTTTTTTTAAAGTTTAATTTTGAAATAAGGAATTTTTAAAAACTTGAAATTTTTCACAATCAAAAACGAACAAAAACTAATTAAAAAAAACTTTCCGAAAAATAAGTTTTTCAAAGAAAAGTAAAGGCCATTTTAAACTTAAGCTCAACAGATACAAATACCTTTTAAAATTCAAACTCAAAACGACCAGAAATTACTATTAAAGAATAAATGAAACCCAAAATGAACAGAAATTACAATAAATAACCGAGTCAAACTCAAAACGAGCAGAAATTAATATAAGTTGGGCGCAAAACCCCTATGCCTTCCGAAGGCCAGAACAAAATTTGCACTTTACTGAAAAAATATAAATGTTTTTACTTTTATAACTATAATGAATCAAATAATATTAACATTTTGATTACTATGTATCATTATATGTATATTAAACTGACAATGCACATTCATTTGTATTTTTTCAGCAAAGTGCAAATTTTGTTCTGGCCTAGGGAAGGCATAGGGGTTTTGCGCCCAACTTATGTTAATTTTTGATCGTTTTGAGTTTGACTCGGTTATTTGACTCGATTGACTTGGGAAACTTGATACCATTCGCAAAAAAATCTGTTTACTTTCTTTGATAGCTTGGATACACTTACGCTATTTTGATTTGGTTAAATTTTAAGAGCAGAAGTTGCCCCCAAAGTTTGAACATAATACCCTCAGTTGTTCTTGGGATACTGCTGAGATGCCTTATTGGGAATTAGCATTGTCACAGTGCATTTTGATTTAATCTTAAGGCAACATTTAGTTTTTAAACATAATGGGCAAATGGGAGGGTGGGCGTGGGAGGGTGGGAGTGGAAGGGGGATTAGTTGCCCTCCAATCACTTTCGGCTATTAAAAGGGCATCAGCCCTTTCTATTTTCAATCGAATGAGCCCTTTTCGAAGTTCCCACGACAACTCCTTCGATACGAAGTGCCCTGGTCTAAACAACAACAACAACAAAAAATAATATATTATACCCACATCGATTTTTACCATAAAAATGTCAAGCCTTCCAATCACTTTCGACTATTAAAAAGGGCACTAGGCCTTTCGATTTCCAATCGAATGAAACCTTTTGGAAACGACAACGCTTTCTATAAACACCTTATATGCCCCAGGGCATAAATTAAAACCCTTACCCTAAGTGTGATTGGGTGGTTGTCATCCTCTAAGACCGAATTTCCAGAACTTTCAACTACGTTAAACAAAATGGTTACATCAAAATTTTGATTGGATGTGTCTGGGGAATTGGTGGGCGTGAGAGGGGCGGTAGTCGCTCTCCAATCACTTTCAACTATTAAAAATGGCCCTAGCCCTTTTAATTTCCAATCAAATGAGCCCTTTTGAAGTTCCTACGACAAAACTTTCAATAAAAATTTTATTTGCCCCCAGGGCATAACTTACAACACTTGCCCGGAGTGCTGGGGGAGGGTGTCATTCTCAAAGACCTAATTTCCAGAACTTTCTACTACCTTGAACAAAATGGGTATCTGAAAATTTTGATTGGATGTATTTGGAGGAGTGGTGGGCTTGAGAGGGGGGGGGGAGGGTTAATTACCCTCCAATCACTTTCAACTATTACAAAGGGCACTAGCCCTCTGAATTTCGAATTGAATGAGCCCCTTTTGAAGTTTTACGACAACTTTATCATAGTAAACTGCAAATTTTGTTCTGGCCTTGGAGGGCATAGGGGTTTTGCGCCCAATTTATGTTAATTTCTGCTCGTATTGAGTTTGACTCGGTTATCTATTGTAATTTCTGTTCGTTTTGGGTTTCATTTATTTATCGATGCTGATTTGTGGTAGTTTCACGCTTGGTAGATTATTTGATTTTATTTTTGCTCATTTTTTGTTTAATTGAGTTCTTTACTTTTCTTTGAAAAACTTATTTTGTGGAAAAAGTTTTTTTATTTAATTTATAAAAACCTTATATGCTCCAAGGGCAGAACTTACAACCTTTGTCCTTGGGGCTCTGGGGGGTTTATCATCCTTAAATACATAATTTCCAGAACTTTCAACTACGCTGAACAAAATGGCTATCTCTAAACTTTGATTGAATGTTTTTGGGGAAATGGTGGGCGTAAGAGGGGGGTTAATTACTCTCCACTCACTTTCGACTATTAAAAAGGGCAATTTCAATTTCCAATCAAATGAGCCCTTTTTGAAATTTCTATAACAACTTTCTATATAAACTTTATATGCCCCAGGGCATAACTTACAACCCTTGCACCGAGGGCTCTGAGGGGGTTATCATTCTAAAAGACCTAATTTCAAGAACTTTCAACTACGTTGAACAAAATGGATATCTCAAAATTTTGATTAGATGTGTTTGGGAAAATGGTAGGCGTGAGAGGGGCGTTAGTCGCTCTCCAATCACTTTCAACTATTAAAAAAGGCACTAGCCCTTTCAATTTCCAATTGAATGAGCCCTTTTGAAGTTACTACGATAACGCTTTCAATAAAAACTTTATATGCCGCCAGGGCATAGCAGTAGGAATGACAGTACCAGCACGACGCTTACGTAATTTGTTCATGGTTCTGTTCTGTTTGATGGTTATTTGATGTTTTTTTTTTCATGTTCTGTTCATGGTTTGATGTTTATTTGATGTTTTTTTTGTTCTGTTTGTTGATGGTTGGTATGATGGTTATATTGTTGTTTCTGTTCTGTTCTGCATGTTGATGGTTGTTTGATGGTTATGAGTGTTGGTCAATTTGTTTGTTGTTTCTTGGATGTAGACATAAGTTCAACAACAATTGCTGGATAATCGAGTCTAACGGGACAGGATCACGTGTCTCTTTCTAGGCCAATCAGGGAGTCGGAAATACTAACGGGACAAGATCGCAGTGAATATAAGGAAGGATTTTCGCTATAGTTGTTATTAGTGTGAGAATAGAATTCAAGGAGTGAGAACAGTTTGACTTTACTCGTTTATTAGAATATATTTGTAATAATGAGTGGAATTTTTACACTGTTAGAAGTTGATAGTGGAGTTGGTAGCAATGATACAAGAGCACCAAACATTGCGGCGGAAATCACGAGAGGATCACGGTTTTGTCTTGAATGGGATGAAGTATATGCAAGATATGTGATATCTTTGAGCAAATTTAAAATGGAGGATCAATTATGCTTCGCTGCAAAAGTTGATATAGCACATGTGAATAGACTTCAAAGTGCTTTAAATGCATTAGTGAAGTATATAGAGGACAATAAGTTATATCGCTAATTGTACATGTGTAATATATATTATTGTTGTAATTATATAATAAAATTGTTTCGAAATCGAAAATGTCACCCATTTTTTAGAATGTTAGGTTATCGAATATTCTTGAAGTAGAAGGAATCGTGTTTAGTCTAGAATCAGCAGTGAGAGTGATAGGATTGAAAAATGAATAAGTTTGAGAAAGAGAGAATTAGATCGAATCTTGTGATTACGGAAAAACATTTGATTCTGGATGATGATTTTCTCGAGTTATCCCTTCAACGGAAGATATTCTCACAGGGGACACTTGACAATATAATGAAAACTGATTCTCCCCCATTGGACTATTGTATAAAGCTTTTACGATGTGACTCAAATGCTTATACTCAATTTATTGATATATTAATTGAAACAAAGCAGAATAATATTGTGGATATACTTTTGAAAACATTGCCATAGATTCAATGTAGATGGCTCCCCCTTCGAACGAGGTAACGTCACAGAGTTACTCCTCTACCATTCCCCTCTGAATTTATCGAACGAGGATCAGTTTCTTTTTAGCTGTGAGAGAGTTGACATCGGAAACCAAAAAATGTTCTATACATGTCCACTATGCATGTACACTCTTGGCAGTTGGTCATCATGTGAGAATTGTACAATTATTGATGACTATAATGAAAATTGCAAATTATGCAGTCCTTGTAAATTACATAGAGGATATGCAGTACAAATTAAAGGATGTAATTCATGTCTTGTAGAGATTTGTGACTCTCACCCTAGAGGACATCTATGCTCCAATTGCCACTATGACAAATGTGATCAGTGGGAGAATACTTATCCCGGTATGATTGAAAGAACCCCAAACATGATTTTAGTTTATTTCTACGAGATTGGTATCGTTGTGGATTTAAATTATTTTGGGAGGAAGAATCAGGTCTACGATTCAACTGTTGGGGTAACAAAACAATTTGGTTTCTACGTCATCGCTGTGACGACACTGCCTATTATGACTATAAACCTAGTGATTTTTATTTGGCAGTTACAGAATGTGATTCACCATTTGAAAAGACTGTATGTGATATTGCTTCAAATAGACAGATTGAAACAAGTGAATTTCACAATATGAATGCAAATAGTATCATTGACTATACAAAGAGATATGACAAGAGTGAAGTTACATTATAATGTAGAAAATGTGACCCTGACTTTGCAGCCAATCAAGATCAATATACAGTGAATTCAAATGATCTATCAGCATTAATGGTTCACGACAGTTGCCTATACACTGAAGAAGAAATCTAAAGTGAAGAATAAAGACATTGTTGTATATATACATTTCTTTAATAATAAAAAAATTCACATACATTTTTTAAGCTCTTTACTCGTAGGGCACTAAAATCAATATTATACAGTTCTGAGAGGATATTTTCCACCATAAATTCGTTCAGACGTGGATTGTCTACATAAATGTTGAGAAACAGCTTGTAAGTATAGCCGCGACATCTGAAAACGAAATATAGTAGCGCATGGAAACCACAGCTTTTAGTCGTCAGATCTTGCACTCTCTTCTGATTTTGAATAATAGTTTTCCCGCTGCTCACAATATAGTTGCTGATGTGTTGAGGGTTGAATGTATTGGGTAGGCCGAGAGGATAAAAAAATTTAATCGTCTTCATTGTTTGAAAGATGCATAACCAATGGCCAGTATTCACAGTCGACGGACTGCTATTAACAATGATTAGGGTATTGTTGGCACTTTGAATTTTTCCAAGAAAGTCCGAGGGCAGACAATAGGATTTGTATTTGGACATGTAGGGTTCCATATTAAATACATTGATTATTTGACTGGTGTTCACGGTGCAAGGTCTAGTAGAACACTGCCTTCGAGAGTGATTTCCCAATAGGTTTCAAATTGATTTAGCGAGATTAGTGCAATACTCTCAGCTAATGGGCTGGCAAATGTACACTCTAAACGCACACTCCCCGTTCGTACTATACTCATATCCTGGGTGCCAGACAAATCCAAACAATGATACCATGTGTTTTAGAGAGCATGTCTTCGGTTATACCATTTTCAAATTGTTGTGAATCATGATCTAGGGTTTTCGTGGTCAACTCATACAATGTCCTATAGGATTTATCAAAAGATAGATTGTAGAGTGGGATTCTATTTACTTTGCAGACAAGAGATGAAAGCCCTAACATCTCAAATTTATGTGGGCATCCAGTCCACGATCCTATTGCACTAGCGCTTTTTACAAATGCCAAGGCTAATTTTGACGGAATTTCGGCATTGATAAAGGATGAGTCGGTGAAGGTACGTGAGCATGTGGCAATATGACGTTGATTGGTGATTGTATGAGGAACAAGTAGTTTAATATTATTTCCACTGGCTCTCAGTTTTTCCACTACCAAAGCAACAGAACTCATAACCTGCTGTTTGCGTACATGTAGTATTGCCGAGGTGAGGGAGAGAGTTACATCAGGATTGGCAGCAAGTTCCTTTCGTAAAATGAAATTGGATGGTGTAAGCGTCAATTTTATATCCACTTTAATATTGGGTGGTAGCCATTGGGGTATATTAAATATTTCATGATATATTTTTCCAACTAGATGTAATTCACTAGTTGTAGCATTTTTAAGTGCATCTGTACTAGCAGTATTAGTAATATATTCATATCCATTGGAGGGGCCTCTCAATTCCTTGTATGACTTGGGTGTCATCAACATGAATTGCATATAGCTTGTATAATTTGTGAAATTGTTGCTTGTGCTCACCAGCGTGCCATTTATGTAGACACTGATTTGACGAAGTAAATTATGTAATATACAATTTTCATAGGATATTCCATCGGCAAGAATTGGCAATGTATTATTGGTTTTCCGGACTTTCATTCGTAAATCTATAAATGTTGAAGACATGTCCATAAAGTAGTCTTCATTGGAATAAATTTGAAAGTGGATATTATCGGAGAGGGGTTGTTGTGGATAAAATTGTTCATAGTATCCATCTTTTACACTCACATCAACATTTTCTGCATTGAATAGATTTAAAGATGAAGTGATTGAAGGCTGGGAATCCTTATGCGGTAGATATGCCATCTATGAATAGAAATCCAGTTTCGATCTAACAATTCTCTTCCCGGACTTCTTCTTCTACTGTTTACTCTACGTGTCGTCTTTTTCCTTCTTTTCTTTGGCAAGGGTGATGTCTTTCGTTTCTGACCTGAGTAGAGGCTGGTAAGCCAAGAACATCCTTTAGATTATCATTGAGAATAACCTTTTCATCAGCAATGGGTGAACTAATGTAGATCTTGACCTCTTCCTTTGAATAGTTGAAATGAAAAGCTCCTTTTTACAGGCGGAAATTCTTTTATTGATAGAACGACATAAATCATTCATACAGGTGAGTTCTTCGTAGGGTAATTCAATATATGGATAATTCATCCAATTGATCTTTTGAATTTGTTCTTGATCACCTGGGGGTGGTGGCCAATCATAGGGTCTAATTTTTATATCATATTTACGATCTTTTCTCAGGATATCATATGTATTTTTGAGAATACAGTCGACAAGAGCCACTTCATACACGCCGTCGAATTTGATGGTGGGAGAGAGTTTCTTCCAAAATCACTTGTTCTATTCAAATCATTGTAGAGAGGATCAGAAACATTGGACATGAATGTCACATAGAAATCATTGGGCATTGTTAATGTCTTCAACTGCAACCCAAGAATCAAAATCAGAGTTGTATCCTAGCCAACGAACAAGCAACTGTCTCTTGCCCCTGCGAGTACGGCTCTTTAATATCTTTTCAATTTGATAAATTTCACTAGTGTTTCTAACTTTTTGTAGTTCATATTCATAAAAACCACTGAGAATCTCATCATCTTTGGTGTCTCGCAGTCGATATGTCGTGGGTTCAGTGTCTGGGATTTTGGACACTTTTAAAAGTTCAGTGCTCCATAAAGAATTACCCTTTTCAAAAATATTGGTGGTTTTATTAATTCGAACAGTATCGCTAACATTGAATTTCTTCTTCACAATATTTTTTCACTGGAATATTGCTTTAGAAAAGCGTCAAATGTATTTTCATTGCAATGAACTTCCTGAGGGCTAACATTGGAGAGGGATCGATGTGGTCGTTGGTCATATATTTGCATGATTTTATCTAAATCATGAATAAAAGCAGCAGTATTTTTCAGCGTGCAATATCTTGAAATTAATAGACGAATCGTTCTTATCAATCGTTCAGCCAATGCAGCCTTTATCGGGCTGTGAATATGATAGAACGTTTTATTATATTTCAATAGAACCTTTTGTACTGAGGATTAACAAATTCGCTACCGCGATCCGATTGAATTTTCCTATAGCAATCCTGTTCAAGAATACTTTCTAAAGCATGAGCAACTTCAACACCTCTCTTTGATTGCAATGGAATGGCATAGGCATAGCGACTAAAGACACTGATTGCCACTAGAATATATTTCTAGGCTGTATTGTGATGCCGTTGAATCGCGTCTAAAGTTAAAAGATCAGTTTGCATTATATGCGGAGGGAAAAAGGCTTTAGTTTATCGATATTGTTTCCCACGATGCCTGCGATTCCGATGCAGCGTGTAACTCGGTTCATTTTCTAGATACTCTTTTGCGTTTTTTAATGTGCTGCCATCTATGTCAGAGGCAACTTTAGAAAGCGTTGTGGGGGAACTTAGACTTCCCACTTCACCAATATTTTCATAGACATGTTTTAAAACTTCATCCATTTTGAACGCAAACACGTAGTGTAATGTCCACTCCCCTTTTGCACACTGGAGGGTGAATCTTTACGTCTTCACTTTTGTCCAGCAGCCTCCATCGTTGGTGTTATCAAATCATAGCTTCTACTAGGAGTGCTAGTATTTTCCAAGATTGAATTAAAATCTTCTTTTTCTTCTTTTTTAAATGGCGTTGTTAGAGGACTATATTCTCTTAATTTCTTTAGAATTTGTTTATTGCCAATAAAACTTTTGGGGAAGTTTGGTGCATTTAGAAAGGTGTATAGATTATTGTCAAAAGATAAAAGTCCTTTACGATTCGTAACCATATCGTAAATTAAATCAACTAGATTATAACTTTTTCCCTGAATTATAATTCGTTTCCCTTTGCTATCGACTTGAACTTGATCACCACCACTTTTACTCTGTCACTTTTACTCGGTCACTGGCAATAGATTTTCAATTGATGTCACTATTGAATTCAATTCCTTCTCCTTTGATTGTGCAGAATCTTGAGGAGATGTTTCCTGTTTAGGGGAATCTGTGACGGCGACGGGTCTCTCACGATAAGGTCTATGTTTGTCCACACGACGCAATGCATCTTGAAGTAAAACTAGCTTTTTGTTATCGGCAATATTTTCATCATTAATGAATTTGCTTAGATTGTCTTCAAAATGTTCCATGGGCGAGAGGACAAGTTCTATTGGAGTCAATTTATAGGGTTTAGCCATCTAGAGAAAACTGTTTACAAGTCCTGTGATTATTGGTAGTAAAAGTGTGAAAAAGCTACCGTCCGGTTGAAGGAGACGTTTTCTTTTAAAATTTTTTCCTTTGTTTTTGCAAGCCAAGGCACGTACAGTGGAACGATGTTGCTTTGTCTGTTGTCTAACACCTTCTGGCAAGTGTACATGGCCCTCAGTTAAATTTAAACAAAGTTCAGATATTAGATTAATGAAATCATTGTCAACACCATGTTTGAGTATGACCTTCCTAAGTGGGGGTTTTGAATTGCCTAAAACGGAAAGTAAATGCCGTTGTTCGTGTAGTTTCTTCAGTGTCATAATGGCAACTAATAGCCTTTTCTACTGTTCACTGGAAAATATACAGTAATTTTTTTGTTGAAAATATCTGTGACTACACGTAGATCCTCGGGTGTATTCTGATTAAGATCTAGCAAAATGTACCCATAGGGTTTATTTGTCGCCTGACAATGCGCTGACAGCAGAAATTTGGGAGCATCTGGATATATTTGCTTATTGAGAGTTATTAGCGAGCTAGAATCACGAACAACTCGGTAGATAATATAGATGGTGCAATTCAAAGCAAGGGTTCTCATACATTTGCTCTGATGAAACATTGTGTAGAACTATGGTTATGGAAATGTGTTCAAGATGAGAGCGAACGGTAAACAGTTGTAGCATTTCCTGTGAGAACTGTTCAATTGATTCAGCCAAATCATCAATAATCAGCCATGAGTTTGATTCAATACTATTGAAAACATCAAGTTCCGTATGAATTGTATTGGCATGGACATGGCAATAGCTTTTATTTGATCGTAGGACACCTGCCAAATACTATAGCAATAATAAATTTTCTTTGGTTTTTCCAAAAACATTTTAATACAATTTTTAATTATTTTAGCTAAAAGTGTCGTTTTCCCTGACATTGATGGGCCACGCAGAAACGATCTGAATGCTGTTTTAAATTGACACATACTGCTGCTGCTGTTGACAACAGTCGGACTACAACTAACTGTAAACCATACTTGTCCAATGAATAAATAATAATTTTCCCATAGATCTATCTAATGCGTTAACAACAAAAACAATATTTCTTTCATTTATTAACATCAACAACTTGAAATACAGCACGAATAGTATACACTATTTGTTCAACAACAATAGCAACAACAGCATTTTTCATTTATTAACAACAACACTTTGTACAACAACAACAACAAGAACAACATTTTTCATTTATTTTCAAAACTTAAAATAGCACACACTATTTGTACAACAATAGCAACAACAGCACTTTTCATTTATTAACAACAAAACTTTTTGTACAACAACAACAACAACAATATTTTTCATTTATTGTCATAAAAACAACTTAAAATACAATACGAATAGCAATAGCACAGTTGAACAAATTTCTAGACTAATAATTTAAAAGATGAGAATCTCCCCCCCCCCCCAAGGGCCCCCACCCCTGGGGCCGCGGGCCGGGCCGCGGGCCGGGACGAAGGCCGGCCGCGGGCGGGACCCCCCATCCCCCGGGGACCGTGCGTTGGGCGGAAAGCGGGAAAAACTATACAATAGCCGCTGCTGCTGCTGCAGTTAAATGATGGTATTATTTGATTTTAAGTTAATTTATCCAGACCGGGAGTACTTTTACACCATTCTCGAGCACAAAGACCTTGTTAGATATACATGACATGGCATTTTTTTCCACTCTAAGAGTATAGTTTTTATACTGCAGAGAGCGAATTGCTAACACTTTTGCTCTTGGCACTAGACAACTATCTACACACTTTCTGTAGACAATCATGTTGAAATTATTTTTTACAAAGTGTGTAGGCACCCCTTTGCACGTCTGCTTTACATCCTTGTCGTGTGTTTCTACACAATAAATTAGGACCGGGGAACACCCCATTGGATATTAAATCGATCCCCGTCTCTGATTTTAACATTAATAGTTGATTGGGAGCTTGACGTTTCACCAACTCGGGGTAGAGGGACGCATTCCAGTTAGTGAAATCCATCCGCGAGCTGATGTGCACCCCTTTTTCCAAATCATTTAATAAAACCCCGGCTTTAACTTTTAACAGCAAAGAATCTGTGTCCCCATAATAAACTTGAACCTCCCCCTCCCTTGGCCATTGTACCTTGCACACATTGTAAAAGAACGACAACATGAGCTTTTTGGAAATTTCCAGTACTGAACTACCTCCTGCTATATTCTTGTTCAGTACAACATTTCTCTTTTTCCTGTGTAGAAGAACCATGTTCGGCTCTATGCTCGTGAATGTTGTAAAATTGGGGTCGGCAATAATTTGTGCACATTCTTGGGGGCATGTTACGACGTCACAACGTGATCTGTTTCGTGCCCTTTATACATTTAAAAAAAACTGAATTTAAAATAAGCTTGTACATTTCTTTTTCAACTTTACTTTTTGCCATTGAGCGTTTACTGAGAAAGGTGTCGATAAACGTTTTCAAGTATGGTTTCTGATTGAATTGCAGGGCCCTGTGTATTTTTGTGACCTGAACCCATTGTTCACCATCCATCGCAAAAGCACATGGTGAACAACAATATTATGTTTCGGGTCCAGATCGGCAATCAGTTTCTGCTTGAAGGGGGTCCAGTGCATGCCCATATCATCGACCAAAGACCGATTGTATGGGCTCAATGAATCCTTGGTCACTGGTCTATTGACACATGGAAATACAAAATCTTTGACAGAATCGTAAAGTTCCAATGATATGTGCCCGTTAATTTCAAAGAACCATCCTTGTGGCCCATTGTCCTCGACGGTGTGAATGTCGGGGATCTCACAAGGATTCTCAAACCATTTATAATTTCCACATTGCAAAGAGTAGTGAGACATTGCCGAGGAGTACAATGAGTTCATGTCAAGAAAAACTGCATTAGACTTTACACCGGTGTCTTGTCCAGTTGGATCCGTTGTTAGAACGCGATCTCCATGAAAAACATACCCACCCCTCATCGATCTTTCTGCAAAAAGGTGCTGATCCACATCGGTGATCAACCCTATTTCCTCCCTACTAATTTTTAGAATCTAGTCCATCACCAAATGAGGTGTGGAAAAATAGTAGCCAATATCTAGTCCAAACTCTGAATAAATTTGATCTGTGTTTTTACAGACAATATCTGAAAGAGTTAACACGTCACTGGCCAAGTACATTCTACAATAATCCCACCCATTTTTACAATTACCCTTATCCCAAACCCTTTTGGCAAATCCATATTCTTCGGCAGTGCATTCACTATTGGTAAGTGAATTATAGAAAGCTTCAATTGGAGGTAGTTTCTCCTCACTTAACCGTGCACCAGAGCAGTAATAGTCATATGCATATATGCATTTTACAGGTCAGTAGGTCATACATTTCACTGTCTGGAAAGTGCTGTTTAAGCAGAGGAAAACTATCAAAATTGTTGCTTTTCTGCACTTGAATCAATTGACTCAAAGCCTTGGGGAAAAAACTATATGAATCTAAAAACCGGATTTTATTCCAGCACGTATGCCCATTATTCACTACCTGCCATTTCAACTCTAAAAGCACTAGCTTCTCAGCAGATTTGGGGGTAATATTGTTGGTAAATGAGTTGTTTACCCATGGACTATCTACTCCCTCTCCCTCCCTATGCATACGTACCAAAGCCGGTAAAATAAATTTTAAATCATAATTTGAATTGTGAATGAAAACCGGTATAAAAATTGCTGGCTTACATTCACATTGCACGATTGATGTGCTACACCTCGAAAACTACTACCCCCTGACGATATTTCCTGCCACAAGTGATTATGATCCCTGACTATTCCCTTCCCCCCTCTTTTCCCCCTAGTCCCTTTCCCCTTAGTCCCCTCTTCAAATTCCCCCTTACAAACTCAGCATATTGTCTGATTTTTAATCGCCAGACGATCCTCTGCGGTCAATAACATCGGGTAGTGAGTATTTCTCAAACAAGAAATAGCTCCATTTGCAGTGACAATTAATTTAGTTAATGCCTTGATCATGCACTCATTCTCATCCAATGTTTCGACTATTTCTAACAATTGCATTGTGTTAGAGCTGTCTCTTTGTGTGTGGACATAGGAAACAGCAATAGCTTGATGTTCTTTGATTCGATTCGGAAATTGGGGGTCATTCACATCCACTAGCCTAGCTTCACAATCCAAACTTATTTTATTGCTTTGCAGGAGCGTATTCTGAAAATTTTTAAATCTTAAAATGGCCCTGTCAGCCGAAACTGTTTCCACCGATTGATAGCCGTGACGCCTGCAATGCTTCATGTGATTTTGTAGCTTTAAATCACTAAACAATTGGGACAGGCATGTTGGACAATAAAAACGTACCCCTAGATCCTTACCCCCTCCCAGAACTCTATTGATATCCGTAATAGGATTGAAATGGCCAATTGAATTGGGTTCACTAGGTGGTGTATAAAACAGCCAAACCCAGTGCTTCACCAATTCAATCGATGGGCCCCTTACTGGGAATATCACCCCCTTTTTATGAGAACGAATACCCTCTTGAAATTCTGTTTCATATTGGAGTACACTAAAGCGACATTTTTCTTTTTAGCTTCATCTTGTAGAGATTCGAAAGCCGATATGAGGAAAGCGTACATGAAACATTTTTGGCCTGTTTCGAAACAGATTCGTTGAACGCCCTGACATCCTTCTAAATCGGGATTATGTTTTAAAACTATAGCCCTCTCCCCCGCCCCACCCCCTCTTAAAATAAAATATTTTTTAAATTTACATATATTTACACTTAAATTTTCAATAAATAAAACCACAGACCCACCCCGTTCTCATTATAATTTTCGAGATGAATGTTGTCTCTCCACTGCATAAAAACTGTTTCATAATTTTCCAAATGAGGATAGACCACTAACATCTCGGTGAGTACGTAATGGTCGTACACCTCGCTTTTTCCCTCATTCAGATAAAATGTTTTTAAAACGATTGAAGCCTTAATAGAGTCCCTACCCCCCACAACTGAATCTGGTTTTCTAAAAGTGCACGAATTTTTTCTACATATTCATGAACGATATCTATAGAGTCGATTATAAAATCCCCCCCCATAAGTGAATTAAACGGATCCCCAAAAGTTGCAGTATAAACGACTATTGTATTCAATATCGAATTTGTTTGATGAAATTCTGGTAGTGATGTGAATTGTATATCATTACCCTCCCCCTCTTGTATATCTTCACCCCTCCCCCACTATGTTCAATAATAGGGCTGGTCCGTGCATTAATATCTCCCAGCTCACTTAGCATACCCTCGAGTGTATCTGGGCTATGTAAATCCATCAAAGCCAATTCATTTTCAATTAAATTTGAATGAATAGGAACTATATTCATTAAGTCAGTGGAGGGAGGGTTCTCAGTTATCTCTGGTAAAGTTGTCTAAAATTTGTAATGTATTCTGACTTAGCTATGGTAAGTCGCCCTCTGAACCAACTGCAATGCCTTGCTCAACTGTGCTATTATCTACACTGAAATAATTACTTAATAAATTCTCAATATCAGAAGGTATTTCATCTAAGTTAACATTACCACACCATTCATTATCGTCGATAGCTGGTATTTCCGTGTCCTGAATGTCATGAAACTCCATAGGCGCGTCAATGAGTTCGTATAGTTCATGACTTGTTTCTTCAGTTGGCGAGGGGGTCAGAGCATATGGAACCAATGCAGTCTATAAAAGAAAATAGCTTATTTTCAAAGTGTCTAAATCATTATATTTTTAAAATTGGATTATTATTTTCATATCATTTAAACATGTTCTTAAAACACGCTTAGCAATATCACTATCTGTGTGCATATAGTGTCATTTGGATAGTTTTTAAGCTTTGTAATCATGTCAATTTCAAAAACTGACATCTTGTATTTATTTCTATATCAATAACAATAGTGAAACTATTTTTTGCAATATTCATATAAATTTCATATAAATATGCAAAACGTATCTTTTTCAGCGAAACCTTTGCTATCCTAATTCACGAGAATTTAGCAGGTCGTATGCGTGCACTTGACAGGATTCGATAATTAAATAGTTCAAAAGGAGTGCGTTATATTTCCTTTGGGAGAAAAAATCTTTAGCGGAAATTAAACTTTAGAAACTTACATTTAGATTTGCAGCTTGCATCAGGAAATAAACCCGAAAAGCATAGAAATCCTATTTTTACCATTTAGAAAAAATTTAAATACGTGTCTAGAGATGCAACGCATTTTAAAGCAAAATGAGCTCTATTTTAAAGCTTAAAAACTATCATTATTCCTGTACGGTCAAAAAATGTATCAATTTAGATCATTTAAAAGGACCTGCGCTTTAATAGACCTTCTCATGGTAGGTATGCATCTTTTTCTTAACCCCTTCCCCTCCCCATATAAACACTGAGTAATCAAAATGGAAGCAATTAAATTTAGTATATGAAACTATTTATCATAAGTAACACCTGACCCCTCGTACTATTCATAAGATTTACTGTAGCTATTTTTACCGGAAAAAAAGCATCTTTTTTGTGAAACTATTGTAATGCTTAAGCGCAAATTTATAAGATTTAGCAGGCCGGATGTGCATTTGAGGGGGCGCAATAATTAAATTTCTAACCTGTTTACTGAGCTGATTAAACCACCCTGTCAGGTTAGCAGCTTAGCGTCATAGGAGAGTGATATTCTTAAGCCAAAGAGTTGACGGATGTTATTTGACCCTTTTAGCTAGAATATAGAAAAAATAAAAATTGCACATATTTGGCGAAAGGGAATTATTTCCAATGAAACCAGTAAAATCGTTAAGGGTTGGGTTTTTTACACCGTAAAAGGAGTGTATTTACGCTTTCTAACGACTATAAACATCGCATAGTGGAGATTTTTTTTTTGTGGGGGGTGGGGTATACCCTGAATTTGAATATGTTGGAGGGGGACTACAAAAAATGATTTTATTTGGAAAAACCTAAAAAAATTTACTAAACAGAACTCACATTACGAATCTGTGCAGCTAAAACTTCCAAGTCAACAATATTTGATGTTTCATTATAATGTCTTGAGACGCAGGGTTGCCACCTCAACAAAACTACTGGTACTACTCAGATTAGCTCAAAAGTACTACCACGACAGAAAAGTACTCTTTGCCTAAAAATTTGCCGCGTGTTGCGCTTCGCGCAACACGCGGCATTTTACCACCGTAGTTTCTCTTTGGCTTATCATATAAGCCAGAGTAATTTTTATTTTTTATTTCTGTATAGCTAGTCGAACACTGACTTTCGATATGGCAAAAAAAGGCCACTGATATGGGAAGCAACTACAAGCAAAATCATCGAAGTTATCTCTGGATGTTCACTATGAACGGTCCGTAATTGCCTAGTAGGGTAATAGGGCGTCCAGACTATCCGTTTTCTGGGAAAATGGGACAGAAAACTGGAAGCAGGAAAAGTAGTCAAGATGT
Source organism: Artemia sinica (assembly GCA_027921565.1). NCBI lineage: Eukaryota > Metazoa > Arthropoda > Branchiopoda > Anostraca > Artemiidae > Artemia > Artemia sinica. The sequence continues at coordinate 10,829,243 of CM051259.1, read as the reverse complement.
GCAATTTTTTGAAACAAATCTGCACAAGTTTATCAGTTATCCGTATCAAGCCTGTTTTTTTTTCTGAGTGAAAACCTGAAAGAAAAAAAGAAAGAAACAAAACAAAAAAAATCATCAGTTAGACAATTAACCTTTTTTCTGTTTAAGAGCTACTACATTTAAAAGCTACTTTTATTTATCACTTATTGTGATAAATACTACCATTTTCCGTCCCATTTTGCCTAAACGGGACTAAACGGGGGGAAAGCGCTAAAGGCGTCACCCTAAAAGTTCAGTAAGAGAATTTTATTTACAGACCTTTACAGTAATAAACTATTATTTAAGCTCACGCTTCCACTTCCTCGCACTCCTGACCAGCTCTGTTGGAATATCCCAAGTCTCTGGATTCGGTACTTCCCTCCTGACATGCATAATATCGGATATTGTTTCTGGCAGTAGTCTGTTCCGGAGGGGGGTCCGAACTAGCTTTAACAGCGAAAACTGACGTTCGGCGGAAGCGCTGCTATGAGGCAACGACATAATACCCTTTATGAATATAGGTAGGGGAACAAAAGCAGAGTCCCCAGCACCATCCTTGAGGGCGGACACTGAATTCCAAAATTCCAAAACTGACACTTTCCCTTCCCCTAGCTCTTTCTTCAAGAATGGTAGTCGCCTCCACTCTCTGTTTAGGGCTTCGACTTCCAGCGAAACATTGAAACAGTCCTTGAATATGCGGAAAAGAGGGATTATAGAAGGAACTGATCCGGATAAAGCAGTTTCTGGAGATAACCAGTCTAGCATTCGAAGCAAGGGGTCTTCACTGTTTACTCTTCGCTTTATTTCAGAGCACAGCTTGATATAAAACGCAAGGCAATTTTTCTTTGTTGTAGCTAGCTGTCTGTCTTGAAGTTTCCGAATTTCAATCTGATCAATTGCAAAGAGCTCAAATTCGGCTCCAAAATGCATATCCGTCTCCATAGCTTTGAAGTTTCTTGGGTTTGAAAAATCTATTTCGAAGACTGAACGTATGGCCAAAAGCTCGTCTTTGATATAATTCCTTGCCAGTTCGGAGAGAGTATTACCCACGCTTTTTAAAAGTTTGTGAACTTTCACTTCTGCGCTCTGGAACTCAAGATTCAGGCCGTTTGCAATAGGAAGAACGTAATTCAGAAAAAGATAATAAAGCTTGACTTCGGGATCGATCAAAGCTGTATAAAGCTTCACTGCCGCTTGATCCCGACCTTCATTCGCAGGTAAGGCGAAAAACAACGTCAGAGCAGTCCACTGTTCCACCAGCCTCTGAGAGACGGCCTCAAACGCTAACCAGCGAGTTGCAGATGAATACAGGAGTGCATGCTCGGCTACTTCACAGAACTTTTGGAATTCCTTATACTCACGGAGTCGTTTGGCACTATTCGATACGTACGTGTATATATCATTGCTGAATCTGACGATCTCTGTAGGTAACTGCTCACAAGCACTAGCAGAGCATAGTGCAAAACTGTGACAGATGCATCCGAAAATAGCCAGCCAGGGAATATCTTTCTTTATGAGGGCTGCAAGGCCGTTGTTCTTCCCAAGCATCACACTTGCATTATCAGATGCAAATCCTATGCAGTTTTTTATTGTCATCTTCTTCTCACTTAAAGTCTTATAGATCAAGTTTTTAAGGCCCATTGCTGTTGTATCCCCAACTTCTGGAATGGCCAAAAAGTCTTCCTTGATTCCGCATGTAGTGTTGTCATAGTAGCGAACGATGATGACTAAGTATTTTGTCCCACACTTATCAGTGCTTTCATCAACCATCAGCGAAAAGAGCGATTTTTCCAATCTTGAGCTCAGCTGGCTGATGGCGTATGGGGCAATTACGTTTTTGATTAGTCCAGTGGTTTTAGTTCTTCCACATGCAAGAAGCTTTACTACTGATGAATCAGGGATAAATTTTTTCAGCAATTCGGGCAAGCTGTCCATAATACTCATCTCCTTGGATTTTGATGCTACCCAGGCTGACATTGCCAACTCTAAAGCTGTCACCTGTTGGCTAATTTGTTCTCTTTCCTTTGCTGCTCCCGATAAAGTAAACTCATTGGTTTGGTCATCAGCAATACGCACTTGGTTCTTCAAACAAACAACTTTGGATATGTGACTTTCCCTCAGTGCATGTCTACGTAAATGGGATAGGCTACCAGTAATGATCTTTTTGCAAAACCTACACCAAGATTTTGTCCTATCCATTGGATATCTTTGCAGCCAGACCTGCAAGTCTTTTTCTTCTATCCATTTTGCACTGAATTTCTGTATTTTCACTGGCTTTGGTGGTTTATTTCTGCTGATTCTTCGTTTTCTCACATTTAATATTTCATTCTCTTCACCTTCAACGTCATTTGCAGTTTCTTCACAGTCACTGGCACTAGCTTCAGATTTATTGGCTTCGTCTCCAGAGTCATTAGCTAGATAGAGAATCTGTATAAGAGCAGCGACTTTAACCAGTTTTCCATATATCAAACCAGTGGCGTAACTAAGGGGGACAAGTAGGGACCCTTTGCAGCTCAAGTTTAGTTTTTATGGGTATTTGCTTCTCTAAAAGAGGTATCTAAGAGAGGAAGAAAGAAAAATAAAAGAGATAAAGAAACTTCTAGATCCTAAATTTCAAAATTTTTTGAATATTCGCTGCATAATATTGCTCTTAGAGATTATTTGCTTCCTAACAAGGATGTTTCAGGGGCTAATTTAAAGAAAACATTAAAACTGGGTTAGTTGAGCCAGAATTTTCAATTTCATGCTAGACTTTTTCCAAGTGTCATGGTCACTTTTTTGACATTATACCCCCTTCCCATTCTGAGGTCCCATATATAACTGTATAAATACATTTCATCGTTGTGTCGAATCTTGTGATGACATTCTTTCTTGTAATATTCTTACATGTTCTTTCATATTGTACAGTGAGAATTTGATTGGTTGATTTTTTAGTATATTCCTAGGGCTATATCCCGGACCATCAGGGGGGTGGGTGTATTTTCAGAAAAGGGGCCATGATATTTGGAAATAGTATAAAATAAAGAACTGAATGGTACTGCTTTTGTGTGTTTAGCGTGTTTTCTTCAGAAAAGGACAATCCCTAAATATTTGGCATTAGAAAAAGACAACTAGACTAGTGCCCATTTTTATGGAGAAAATAAACACTTTTTTATCTGTTAGGGTAGGCGTAAAGTTTACTTAAAGACCGATTCATAGGGACCACGTAGGTTGGGCTGGGGCCCCAAGCACCAGAAAACGTAAATTTCTTCGAATTTCTCGGGATTTATTTATTAAATTATAGGTTTTTTATTATCCCCCCTAATTTTTTTAATTAAATCATTTGCAGTTCGTTTTTATTAACTCACTGATCTTTTTGTTCCATCTTCCATTTATTTCTTTGTACCAAAGTTTTTTTAGTTTGTGAATTATTTTTCAACCACTCCCGAATGTTCAGTTACTTTCCACTTTTATCAGTAAAGCACAACGGTACGAGCACTTCCCGAGGCTGTGTTAACTTAGGTTTTAATCTTGGATGAGACACGATATTTTGTTTTTTTTTAACTGGAAAATTAAAAATTTGAAAATATTTTTTTTTCCAGAATCTATAAACATAAGTGAAAATCCCGGCCAAAAAATCGATTCGTTTTTGCATAATTTGACCTTTTTTACTTGTTTTCCTCAATTCATCGACTTTTCGTTTATGCATTTAAAACCTAGATAAATTTGGTGTTTATGTTATGTAAAATCTAATGCTTTTTGTGCCCCTCGTGTTTATTTATATTCATATATTCTTGAGAAAAAAAATAATTCTCTACTTTTTAGTTCATTTTGAAAATGAGTTTAACTTTTTCTTTATTGTTTGACCTCCTCCCCTAAAAATCATTTGTACGTCTGGACCTGTGAAACCCATCAAAACAGCTTTAGGCTAACATTCTTGGGGTTGAATTGTGTGGTTGAAGAAATAATCTTCTTTTATTTCTTGCTTTCTTTTGGTTGGGAATTATGATTCAAATTACAAACGGAAAAAAGGCATTTTATGTAAAATAACTGCTGTTTTGTATAGGAACTTAAAACAATGGTTGAAATATTTTTTGTTTGATAAAATAAAAACAAAACAAAAATTCTGTCACTCAGAATTCCTCAAATCTTCATGTTGGAGCGATGGAAATTTAAGGCTGGAGGAACAAGCCAATCTAAAAAATGAAACGGGAAGGGAGCAATTAAAATGATTTTTTTGGGTCTTTTTAAGAAGCTGGATTTATTAAGATCGGTTTTTATTGAAATTTAACAATAAAAAAAATCTAGTTGGTTATCTTGTTTTCTGAAAAACTCTAAATTGTCCTGTGTATATTGATTTGCCTTTTATCTTGTACGTATTACTCATCAACTTTTGGTTTAAAACCCCAATAATGCTAATTAAAAACAACAACAACAAAATAAGTAAAATAGTAGCCTGAGGTTATATGCACGCATCGAACAGAGGGAGGGGGGAAAGTGTCTTTTTGTTGTGCAGGTAAAACGGAAGCAGAACTTGCAGTTGAATAAATAGGACTTTCTTAAAGGTAAAGAAGCATGAATTGTTATTATTGTATATTTTTTAGTTCGGTAGGGGACATAAGCCAAGCCTAGACCCGTGTCAAAAACTGAATGGTAGCAAAGTAAATAAAACAGTTCAGGAAAAAAAATTATCTCTTAAAGACCAGAGCAAGCTTTAAATTCCAGTGGTAGGTCCCGTAATTTTCCAACACTTAGCGCCAGAAAGTACTGTCTCAGACATTCACTTAGTTCTTGTGTCTGCAAATGAACAAACACAAAATGACATTTCCAAACTCTCAGTATTAAATAACTTAGACCGCTTGCAGTACAATACTAATTTTTAAGGGTTAGAAAGTTATCAAGAAATTGAGAAAAATTAAAAAAAACAGTAGTCATGTTATTTCTAATTTGATTTTTGTAGTTTTCCATGGATTGTCTGTCATTGCACAGCGCCGAAAAGAATTTCCGGAACGCCATCTAAGACGATTCAGCCTGTTTCCCGTACACTAACTAGATGTTGGAACCAAATTCTTTGAGTGCCTTTTCTTTGGAGTTGCTGCTCTTATACAGATTCTCTTTGATTAGCTACACTACCTGATTCAGAACAGTCATTATCTTCCCCATATGACTGATTTGTCTCATCTTTAGACCTGTTAACCTCTCCACGTCGTTCACCAACTTCTCCATTATGTTCAGTTGATACTAATATAATGTCAGTACTCTGCTCAGTTGCTTCAATACTCTGACTAGAAGTTGAGGGAACTGAAACTTTCAGATACTTTCTGATATCCATTTTCTGAAAGATTGAAATATAAATAAACAATTTTTCTGGTGAAGTTTTTGCACCAAGCAAAATTGCATACAGCACCAATACTTTCAGGTTTCATTAAACACCTTTAGAGGGGCTAATCCTCACAAAACTGGAGCCCTTTTCACATAAAAAAAAAACATTTTGGTCACAAAAACCCAGTCAAATACAGGGTACTGACAACAAAAAAATAACCTAAAATATATAAAACCTTGATCTTTTGGCAAGTTTCAAATGAAAAAAAGAAATAAGACATAATAAATATTCAATTAAATAAAACATAAATAAAGAAGGGGCTACAGCACAGCACCCACTAGTGGCTAAAGCACCCACTGATATACTAGGAAATATACCTGCAAAAAGATCATCAGAATCCCATTTCAGGAGGGGAAACTATACTATATAATCACCCACTTAATAGCTAGTTACTTTACTTGCCATACTGGTTGAAAAATAATTGCCAGTGACTAATAATTGCCCAGTTACTATAGAGGGGTAGATGGGGTTTCATCAGCATTTCTACAAATAAGCAACCATAATAATCCTGTTATAGCTACTCTATGTAGTGACTTGACAAGGGTAAGACAAGGTAAGACTTGATCATAAGTTTTGTTCAAAGATGCCAGTTCTTGGGGGACTATGACCCCACAAGAGAGAGAGAGAGAGAGATATGACTAAAATAGGATTTGACTACTCCCCAATGATCTGGTACTAGCTCCCACTGGGATACCTTTACTCATCAAGGGTACACCAGCCTCTCTTTATTCACCTTTGGCTCAGCTAAAAAACAAGCAGTAGTGATTTTTCCCCTCCACAAGTGTTTTTATTACTTAACATGGCTTTAGCCAACCATCTAAGAATTTGGTTGCCAAAAGTAAAACAATTGGAAAATTAAAAAGAAATAAAGGTTTGGCTGTTCCCTATATATGGGTACACAGAGATGGGCAGTAGTTAATTAAAAGCAACAAATAATTACTTCTAGTTACAAATTACAGCCTGTAATTTGTAACTTCTGGCACACTCATCTGAGGTTACTGGTTATGCTGTGGTTCCACCTTTAGACTGCTTGGGTAATGGCTGGTGCAGACTTGCCATATACCCAGTCAGGAGCACTAACTTTAGAAGGCGTCTCATTTAGAGGAGGCAGTATTGTTAGCAGTGGCAAAAAGTCAGAGATGCCAGCTCTAAAGGAGGTGCAGCAGCAGTGTGCATCCCTAGGCATTGTAATCAGATAAGGTGCCTCCAAGTTTTCATCATTGGTAAAAGCACTGCCTCCTCTAAATGAGACGCCTTCTAAAGTTACTGCTCCTGAATGCATATACCTGAGGGGCAATGCTACCCAGTGGGTTTGAACTGCAGAGCTTGAATTGTCTAAGCCTTGCAATTGACTATAAAATTGAATTATGATAATCTGACTATCTGACTTGTGACAAACTATTTTAACTGGAGATTTTTTGATAGTCCTGTGCCAGGGTAGCAATACCCTAGAAAAGGCAATTCAGTTTGCTTGCAAAGAAATGCCTTTGCTTGCCTTCTAATTGCCTAGAAAAGGCAAGTAGGTAAGTATGCAATTCTAGAGTATTTGTTATTAGTAATTTAACTTCTCATTTTACAATAATTTTGTAACAAACAATTACCATTTACTTGGTGTATTTGCAAATTAGTTACCACTGTAGTGTAGGGTGCAGAGCCCCTACAACTGGAAGCATGACATACAGTAAGAAGTGATTTGGGTAAAGGTGCAGATTAGCTACCCCTAATAAAAACAACCAATTTAGTAGGCTACTGTATCCTATTATTCAGTCAATTGGGTTGTAAAGTTGCAGAGATACTGCCCAGTAGAAGCAGGATGTAAGCAGCTCACTTCTTACTGTATATCCTACCTTTTGATGCAGGACCTTTACTGCAATTTGTTTATATCCTTTTTCTATTGGACAGTATCTGTGCAACTTTACAGCTCAATCCACTGAATAATATGCAGTAAGAAATAAGTTGTTTTTATCAGGGGGGGAGGGACTAATTTGCACCTTTAACATTTACTTTGGTTAGACTGTCATAGAGCTGCCCATTTGAACAGTGATGTATAAAAAATTGATTCATTTATTCTTCTTTTATTCTTCATTTATTCTTCCCATGAAGCTGGACTACAATATTATCAAAATTTTTGAGGTTAGTATGTAGTGTAGTAGAGCTACCCATGTACTGTAGGGTGCAGAGATCCTAAAAAAAAAAAAAAAAAAAAAAAAAAACAAAAAAAAAAAAAAAGGATATACAGTGAAAAGTGATTTGTTTATGTTCTGCTTCTACCCCTTTCCAAGATAGTCAAAAGTAGCTAAAGTAGAATTTTACCAGTAAAATTCTACTTTAGCTACTTTTGGCTATCTTGGAATGGGGTTAGGTTAGAAAAATGAAACTTTCAGGGATGGGTCTACAGGCTAAAGTATGTCCCGGGAAGGTATTTTGAAGTACCTACCTCCACTCCTTCTCCCTCTAGAGGGTCCTGAAATTTTGCCTACATGACAGGTCTATACCCATTGAAATTTTGACAAAACAACATTTTACATTAATTTTCAGTTATCAGTTTCTTTTTCTCTGGCTTTAGCTCTGAAAATGCAATTTCAGTTATTTGAGCAGAATTTTAAGCCATATAAATAGTTTATTTCAAAAATTTAGGAAATGTATTTGCATATCTTTAAAACCATATAAATTGGGATTGAGCAAAGTTGTGAAGCTGAAAAAAATTTTGTTGTACTTCATTTAAGCAGAAGATCTATTTTGCAAGGTTTCACTTCTATAACTCACATATTTTTAAAGGTCATCAAAGGTCAGGACCCTCTAGAGGGAGAAGGAGTGGAGGTGGGTACTTCAAAATATCTTCCCGGGACATACTTTAGCCTGTAGAACCATCTCTGAAAGTTTCATTTTCTTAACCTAACCCCTTTCCAAGATAGTCAAAAGTAGCTAAAGTAGAATTTTACCTTTACTTTTGTTGTTGTTTGTTTGTAGCACTCCTGGGCAACCTGCCCATTGTGCACGTCTCCATGATTTCATCAGAGCTTTTAGGGATGAAAGGTATTCCACGTCAAAATTTGGCTGTCCAGCTGTTGTTCTGTCATGACCGAGGGTCAAATAATTTAGAAAAGCCATCTGGCTTTTGTCACTGTGGTTACGGAGGGGTTTTGAAGAATCTCAAGGCAAAAAAAAAAACAATAAGCCAATATCAGGCTGTATTCAACTCTGTCCAATGGTGTCACAAATGAGCCTCCATATTTACAATTCAAACACAACTGGCTGATATGGCAATTTAAACTGATGAGCTTGGCTTGCAATATATACACATACTCATATATATAGCTTACATATCACTAATTTACATGTACCTTTACTTTTTCTCGAGTTATTAAGGATTTGAAACAAAAATTACCTCAGATTGAAATTATCGGTTCTAAAAAGTCGCATTCATGAATTTATTCTAAATATACGCGAGCAAGAGGCGCTGTCAAAAAGATATCACGAAGTCCGCTACATAAGATTTTAAAATCCCTACGAAACTGAAAGCGAAAAATCCAATGGGCAATGGCACAAATAACTTTGATTCCTAATATGCTTGTAAAATTGCCCTTTTCGGTCTAAAGTACTACTTTTGACAAAAAGTATTGAAAAAGTACTGCTTTTGCAGAAAGTATTCAAGAAGTATTACTTTGATCAAAAAGTACTAAAAGTAGTACTTTGGTACTACCCGTGGCAACCTTGTTGAGACGGTATGTTACTTCAAGCTCAACGCATGTCCATTATAAACAAAATCTCAAGGCTGAATTGTGATGTAAGAGAAACTTTACGTAAGTCCATTGACCTAGAAAGAGATACGTGATCCTGTCCCGTTAGACTCGATTATCCAGCAATTGTTGTTGAACTTCTGTCTACATCCAAGAAACAACAAACAAACAGAAACAACATCAAATAACCATCAAACCATGAACAGAACATGAAAAAAAACATCAAATAACCATCAAACAGAACAGAACCATGAATAAATTATGTAAGCGTCGCGCTGATACTGTCATTCCTACTCATAACTTACAACCCTTGCCCTGAGGGCTCTGGGGGGAGGGGTTGTCATCTTAAAAGACCTAATTTCCAAAACTTTCAACTACGTTGAATAAAAGGCTATCTAAAGATTTTGGATTGGATTTGTTGGGGAAAAGGTGGGCGTGAGAGGGGGATTGGTTGCCCTCAAATCACTTTCGACTATTAAAAAGGGTACTAGCCCTTTGAATTTCAAATCGAATGAGCCCTTTTTCAAGTTTCCACGACAAAGATTTCAATAAAAACCTTATATGCCCCCTGGGCATAACTTATAACCCTTGCCCTGAGGGTTGTGGGGGAGTGTCCTCCTCAAAAAGATATTTTCTATGTGGAAATCAACTACGCTGATTAAAATGGCTATCTTAAAATTTCGATTGGGTGTGTTTTGGGGAATGATGGGTGTGGGAGGGGGGCTAGTTGCCCTCCAATCACTTTCGACTATTAAAAAGGGCACTAGCCCTTTGAATTTCCAATCGAATGAGCCTTTTTGAAGTTTCTACGACAACGCCTTCTATGAAAAACCTTATATGCTCCCAGGATATAACTTAAAACCCTTGCCCTAAGGGTTGTGGGTTAGTGTCCTCCTCAAAAACATATTTTCTATCTGGAAATCAACAACGCTGAACAAAATGGCTGTCTCAAAATTTTGATTGGATGTGTTTGCTGAATGATGGGCGTCGGGGGGGGGGCTAGTTGCCCTCCAAACACTTTCGACTATTAAAAAGGGCACTAGCCCTTTGAATTTCCAATCGAATGAGCCTTTTTTGAAGTTTCTACGACAACGCCTTCTATAAAAACCTTATATGCCCCCAGGGCATAACTTAAAACCCTTGCCCTGAGGGTTGTAGGGGAGTGTCCTCCTCAAAAAGATATTTTCTATGTGGAAATCAACTACGCTGATTAAAATGGCTATCTCAAAATTTTGATTGGATGTGTTTGGGTAAATGATGGGCGTGGGGGGGGGCTAGTTGCCCTCCAAACACTTTCGACTATTAAAAAGGGCACTAGCCACTCCAATTTCCAATCGAATGAGCCCTTTTCGAAGTTTCTACGACAACTCCTTCGATACGAAGTGCCCGGGTATGGAGAAAAAAAACACATTGTGCCCACATCGTTTTTACTTAGGCAGCACTAGCTGCCTATGATTTCTGGTCGTTTTGAGTTTGAATTTTAAAAGGTATTTGTATCTGTTGAGCTTAAGTTTAAAATGGCCTTTACTTTTCTTTGAAAAACTTATTTATCGGAAAGTTTTTTTTTTTTAATTAATTAAAATAAATAACCGAGTCAAACTGAAAACGAGCAGAAATTAACAGAAGTTGGGCTCAAAACCCCTATGCCTTCCCAAGGCCAGAACATAATTGCACTTTACTAAAAAAAAATACAAATGAATATGCATTTTCAGTTTAATATACGTATACTGATATTTAGTAATCAAAATATTAATATTATTTGATTTATTAAAGTTATAAAAGTAAAAACATTTATATTTTTTTCAGTGGTGTAGGTGTAGGACAAACACCTTCAAAACCAGGTTTTCTGTCTTTCTTTTTAAGGAGGTTACGAAGGAGGTTGTGTGGTGTTTTTTCAGTGTGAAGGTCTAGGACAAACACCTTCAAAACCAGGTTTTCTGTCTTTCTTTTTAAGGAGGTTACGAAGCCCTGTTTCCATTTTTGCGGAAATTGGCTAGTCTCAGTATCCTCATTGAAAAGAACAGACAAGGGCTTTGAAAGGAAGTTGCTGAAAGCACTAATGAGACGAAATGGGATATCTAAAGGGCAAACGCTTGTTTTTCTTTGTTTCTCAATTCTTCTTTCGATCTCGGATGCAGACATATAGGGGAAAGAAGGTGAGAGACACACTTTACTGAAAAAATATAAATGTTTTTACTTTTATAACTTTAATAAATCAAATAATATTAACATTTTGATTACTAAATATCAGTATATGTATATTAAACTGACAATTCACATTCATTTGTATTTTTTCCAGTACAAAAAGTGCAAATTTTTTTCTGTCCTTGGGAAGGCATAGGGGTTTTGAGCCCAACTTATGTTAATTTCTGCTCATTTTGAGTTTGACTCGTTTATTAATCGTAATTTCTGTTTGTTTTGGGTTTTATTTATTTATCGATGCTGATTTGTGGTAGTTTCACGCTTGGTAGATTATTTGATTTTATTTTTGCTCATTTTTAGTTTAATGGAGTTCTTTACTTTTCTTTGAAAAACTTTTTTTTGGAAAATTTTTTTTAAATTAATTTCTGTTCGTTTTATATTGACATAGTCTTTTCAGGGAAAAAGAAAATAATACTTAAAATCTTTTCGTTTTTTTTAAGACTTTATAGTTTGGCCTGCTATTTGTATGCTGGAGAAAAATTTTCAGCAGTTTTTAACTACATATACCCTTTTAAAAATCTGGACACAAGTAGTAGGGTTTAATTTAGTTTCATACCTCCTCTAGTTGACCTGAAATGGAAAACTTGTTACCATTCGCAAAAAAAATCTGTTTACTTTCTTTGATAGCTTGGATACACTTACTCTATTTTGATTTGGTTAAATTTTAAGAGCAGAAGTAGCCTCGAAAGTTTGAACATAATACCCTCAGTCGTTCTTGGGATACTGCTGAGATGCCTTATTGTGAATTAGCATTAACACAGTGCATTTTGATTTAATCTTAAGGCAACATTTAGTTTTTAAACATAATGGGCAAATGGGAGGGTGGGCGTGAGAGGGGGGTTAGTTACCCTCCAATTACTTTCGACTATTAAAAAGGGCCCTAGCCCTCTTAATTTCCAATTGAATGAGCCCCTTTTGAAGTTTTACGACAACTCTATCTATAAAAACCTTATATGCCCCCAGGGCAAAACTTACAACCTTTGCCCTTGGGGCTCTGGGGGGTTTTTCATCATTTAATACATAATTTCCAGAACTTTCAACTACGTTGAAAAAAAATGGCTGTCTCTAAACTTTAATTGATTGTTTTTTAGGGAAATGGTGATCGTGAGAGGGGGGTTAATTACTCTCCACTCACTTTCGACTATTAAAAAGGGCAATATCAATTTTCAATCAAATGAACCCTTTTTGAAATTTTTACAACAGCTTTCTATATAAACCTTATATGCCCCCGGGGCATAACTTACAACCCTTGCACTGAGGGTTCTGAGGGGGTTATCATCCTAAAAGACCAAATTTCCAGAACTATCAACTACGTTGAACAAAGTGGATATCTCAAAATTTTGATTGGATGTGTTTTGGAAATTGGTGAGCATGAGAGGGGCGTTAGTCGGTATCCAATCAGTTTCAACTATTAAAAAAGGCACTAGCCCTTTCAATTTCCAATTGAATGAGCCCTTTTGAAGTTTCTACGACGACGCTTTCAATAAAAACTTTACATGCCCTCAGGGCATAACTTACAACCCTTGCCCCGAGGGCTGTGGGGGGAGGGGTTGTCATCCTTAAAGACCTAATTTCCAAAAACTTTCAACTACGTTGAATAAAATGGCTATCTAAAAATTTTGATTGGATGTGTTTGGGGGAAAGGTGGGCGTGAGAGGGGGGTAAGTTGCACTCAAATCACTTTTGACTGTTAAAAAGGACACTAGCCCATTGAATTTCAAATCGAATGAGCCCTTTTTCAAGTTTCTACAACAAAAATTTCAAAAAAAACCTTATATGCCCCCAGGGCATAACTTATAACCCTTGCCCTGAAGACTCTGGGGGAGTGTCTTGATCAAAGGTATAATTTCCTGAATTTTTAATGTCGTGTAACAAATTGGGTATCTCAAAATTTTTATTGGATGTGTTTGGGGAGATGGTGGGCGTGGAAGGGGTGTTAGTTGCCTTCCAATCACTTTTGACTATTAAAAAGGGCACTAGCTATTTCAATTTCCAATCGAATGAGCCTTTTTTGTAGTTTCTATGACAACGCCTTCTAAAAAAAAAACTTATATGCCCCCATGGCATAACTTACAACACTTGCCCTGAGGGCTTTGGGGGAGTGTCCTCCTCAAAAACATAATTTCTACTAGGAAATCAACTACGCTGAACAAAATAGCTATCTCAAAATTTTGATTGGATGTGTTTCGGGAAATGGTAGGCGTGGAAGGGGTGGAAGTTGCCTTCCAATCACTCTTGACTATTAAAAAGGGCACAAGCCACTCCAATTTCCAATTGAATGAGCCCTTTTCGAAGTTTCTACGACAACTCCTTCGATACGAAGATCCCTGGTATGAAAAAAAAAATACATTGTGCCAACATCGTTCTTTATTTAGGCAGCGCACGCGCTGCCTAAGATTTCAACTAAATGAAAAGGCACTAGGTGCATGCAGGTTGACAAGTAGGTGTGTCAGTATTATCTTAGTAAAGGTGAGGATGTTCAGTTAGGGTACTTCTACTACTAGTATTGCTGCGACTATTTATGGCTGCTACTTCGACTACACGCTACTGCTTGCAATGGCGACTTTGACTAATTATGACTGCAAATACTTGCATCTGCAACGTAATTTGACTCTGACTACTTGCGACTGGAACTCTGACTACTCGAGACTTTGACTCTTGGAACTGCAATTACGACTACATGTGATCCAGGATGGTTAACCCCTGCCAAGATGCTGGTAGTCATTACTGGCTTTGAGTCATTCCACAGAGGTTGTCACCACTACCCCAATCCAAGGACTATATAAACTGTGTACAAGTTAGAAGCATTTTCTTCCAAATCTAAAGGTTTACAATGCAAGATTTTCGATCATTTTCGTGTGGTGACATGGTGAAATGGTAGTCCAAGTCTGCTAATGATTGAACATCAAGAAAACCCCATTGGGAATATTTCTTTTATGATTCTCTGGCCTGAAGTAGATTAATGCTTTTATATTTAGGCATGTTTTACAAGATCTATCTTATTTGACATAAATAAGAACACCTAAAAAAAAATTTGGAGGCATGGGGGGGGGGATAGATGACTTTCTAACGGGCTCATTTTTGATACTTCAAATGAAGTTTATGTTTAGACTTAATTGCATTGAATTTTATCCCACTTCGACTCAATTTTCTCGTTATTGTCCTTTGAGTGAGAGGCTTTCTAAAGAAAATTTTCAAGAAAAAATTGCCAAGCTGTAAAAAGACAGCTAGCTTAGAGTATTTGATATATTTCTCCACGAGTGTGGTAAGGGAGGGGACAGTCTCTTTTTGAATAGCTTCACATGCATCCCATCCTTACCCATACGAGAAATTTGAAACATTTCTCTCAACATGATATATTTTTTTGTGTACGTTAAGGCTCTGACCCAAAAAAATCTCTTGATACCCTTATGCTAAAACGGTTGTTGAGTAGCACATAAAGCAATTTTTTACAGGATATATATCTGCGATGTCTCAGAAGAGACCAGTTGAAGACCAATCCAGTGCAGAGGAATCGCCTCCTGCAAAAAAGGTTCAATTTGAACCTGTCCAGATCGGCCCAGTATCTTCATTAGAAGAAATGGATATGAAAACGTTACAATTTCAAAACAAAAAATTAAGCCAAGTAAGTTGCTTACTTAGAAATGCAGTCTCGTTTATGTTGTTTTGCTATTTCCTGATATTTGCTGTTATTATTATTATTATTATTTATGAGAAAACCCGTCATACAAAAAAGGAAAAGACGGAGCAATAAACGAAAAAAAAGAAGAAGAAATACACATAAACTTAGCAGTTATACATGTGGTTATTATTATAACATTTCTATTTGTTATGTTAGTGATTGGTTGATACCAACTTTTCCCCCAATTTTGATTCTAATCCTGAATTTATATCTGTCTTTGTTCTGATAAGATTTCCGCTTCTGATTTCAAAATATTTATGTTTTTTAGAGCATTAGTAACCTAAAAGTCTAAGAGACTTTCGGTGGTTGCATTACCTAATAAAGTTGGATACAAACATGTTTCTTATGCAACAGATGAATATTAATTCTTTGCTGATTCTGAACTTCAGACTTCAAAATTTAATCATGAAAATTTGTCATAATATTCGAAAACAACTAATTAGGAACACTCAAAAATTGGTAATGCTCACAGCATATTTGTTTGTTAGGAAGTTAAAATTCATTTTCATAAGTGGCTTAGCTAGGAAAAACACCAAAAATGGACTTTAACTAATATTATAGATTATATTTTTAACATTTATTTTATTTATTTGTTATTTCTTTCATAAAACTAAACCCAAAATAAACACTTCTATCATAGATACTTAATTGATCTAAATTATAATATGCATAAATGAAAAACGTCAGTGAGTTGGGGAAAACGAGCTAAAAAGACCAAGATGGATAAAGCCCCAATCGTTTGCGCTCTGTCGTTTTCACTCACGAAAAAAAAATCATTATTTTCGACTTTTTAGTCTTCACTCAGACTAAAAAGTATTTAGCCTTCTCTAAGACAGGAAATTGCCGTATCTAAGGATTTAAACTTCCTTTACCACAGCCACAGGCGAGTGTTGTTAATGCTGTGGTATCAAGTCCTGTATAATAGTGTTTTGTTTTGCACTTTTGCTGTACCCAATCACTCATTTGTTTTGTTTTGTTTTAACAAGCATACAAGAAGAGGAAATTTTAATGTTCTGCTATTGCACTGTCATCGGAATTGCATTTAATGGTAAAATTCGAAAGTAGTTGGACGTTCGAGAATGGCCACATCCAGACCCAAAACCTCCTGGCTTTTTTTTATAATTATAACGTATTTCCTGTAACCAACAACTTATTGTTTAAGAGAGGCTCATAATTCAGAAGAATGGGCATAAAGCTCATATTTTGCTTGTTTACAATTTAAAAGCACACGTGGTTGTTTCCATTTCTGTGTAAAACTAAAGCAAAGCAAAAGTGCAAGATTTTTGGCTAAAAAGTAGACAAAGTGTGGCATTTCAAGCTTGATGTGCCCCTTTTTTTTTCTTTTTTTTTACTTATTTATTAAAAGTTACAGCCTGTAGTTGCGTCCAAGTTGGTCCCTATATGTTGTTATACAATTCCATTTTTTGGTCTTCCATACTATAGTTTAGAATTGCAGTTTCCTTGCTTTTGTCTTTGCTACTCATTAACTATTATTTAGTTAATCCTGGATGTATAAGGGGCGCTGTTGGGAATTACTTAAGTAAATAATCTTAGTACTTGTACTCTACTTAATTAAAATATTCTGAAAGTACTTAAGTACTCAAGTAATTTTAGACCAGTGTTCAGTTTCAATACCAACTTTATTGGGAAGACGCTCACTGTGACGGTTTCGAATCGTCTAACATGGGATTCTACTTTTCTGAAATAGCGCCCAGTAGCTATAATTTCAAACAAGGAAAAAATGGAGCATGTCAAATTGCCTTTCGGTTTGAATGGACAATTGTTTTTATTAACAGAAAATAGATGTTGATGGGGCGATATCAGCTGTGAAGTACAGAAGACTACGATTTGTGAGTTTGGACTGACAGACTATATTTCCTTCACTGCAGACATTTGGTCTGCTAACCACAAAAGTTACTTGGGAATGACTGCCAATCTGATTGACGAAGATCTTTGGTAAAAATAATTTAATCTTGTATGTTCACATTTCACACTCTTACGACAAAATCGCTGAGCAACTGAATGGCATCTTTGCGAGATATAAAATTGTGGTTGCAAGAATTGTACGCGGAGTATTAACTGACAAAGCTTCAAACTTCAGTA
>CM051259.1:10774636-10807136 GCA_027921565.1 Artemia sinica | reverse complement strand
CAAAATAAAATAGGAAGAATCTGCATATTGAAAGTGTTGGAGTGCTGGAAACTGTTTCCATCAGACGAATAATGCATTAAATATAACAAATCAGGAACATATTTTCTTTTCAGCATTTCTAAGTTTTTAATATTTGCAAAAAAAAAAAAAAAAAACATTCTAGAGATTAGAGCTGCGATTAAAGACCGAAGTTGAACTGAAACAAAGAATTGAACAGCTAGAGAAACGTCAAATTCAAGATGATACAGTATTAAATTTAGTTAATAGATATTGGAATATGTTCAACGAAGATGTACGCATTATTTTGCAAAGATTTGATGCAGAAGTAGTCGAAGAAACGGACGCTAGTGGTAAGCATTTTTATTCACATTTTTCTCTGTCTTATTAGTTTCCCACTTTCATCTAGCCTTGAAAGTGATTTTCTATCAGATGACGGTACATTTTCGAAGTGGAAACTACCAAGCAATGTTACTATTTGAATTATAGCTGGTATTTCCAATTGAAAGGGAAATTCTCTGAAGTTATCCTAAAAACTTTCTAGAGGAAAATAAACACTAATCTGAAAAATTCTCTAAAAATCTGAAAAAAATAATCTGAAAAATTCTCTAGAAAAACAGAATAATAGTACATTTTGTAGTACATTTACGAATAGTACATTTTACTGCTACATAAATAAGAAACTATTAAAAAACACCATTTTATTGGGTGGGAAAAACGAACTGTCCAACTCTGATCCCAAACAGAAGTAAACCAACTCTTTAACAGTGCTAGGCTATTCCCCCCCCCCCCAAGGAAAATTTCCTAGGAAAAATATCTCCTCCTCAGAAAATCCCTCAATCCAGGTAATTCCTCCCCGTGGAAAATTCCGCACATGCGAAATTGAGCCGCCTCTGAGCGAGTACGACAAATAAAAATAATGAAGAAAAACTGGATTTTGGAATATTCTACCATTATTCTAAAATATAGGCAGACTATGTGGGGTAGAATGTTTTAAAGTATTTGTTTTTAATATCTTGATCTATTTTAATTCTTTTTTCGTGTTTTTTAGGGGCTGAGTGATCATAGCAGGATAAGATAAGTTTAACATTGGGGCTATAGTGGTGATATCGACCCTGAAGGCAAACATATTAGACTTTTCGAGGTTTTTGAACAAAACAAGTATCTCATTTGATTCGATATCATAAGGGTTAGAGGAGGGCCGGATAGCAGAAAAGGAACCGAGAGGGAGGCTGATTGCCCTCCAATAGTTTACGACCTTTAAAAAGAACACACAAACTTTTTAATTTCGAATCGAATGACCCCCCTATCAAGTTTATAAAGTAACCCTTTCCATTTGAAGTGGGTGGAAATTGTTTTTTGACAGTTTTCTGTCCCTTTTTTGGGCTGCATTATGAGGTAAAGCAACATTTTTTTTTCTATGGGGTCCTTTAGCCTAAAGTTTCATATAAGTTTTAGGCCAATCAGAAAAATTAAGCGCTTTTTGGAGCCCCTTTTGTGAGAGGAGGGACCAATTTCAAAGGGAGGAGAATCGTTTGAATAAGTTTTTCTATTAGTTTCCCTGGCCCAAGGGCTTACGATTGGAAGTTTCTGATGGATCAGGAAAAAAGTTTTTGTGGCTCATTTCCTGGCTCCTAACTTCTTTCCCTTCCCACAGCCAAATGTTGATGATCGATTTTACCAAAAAAAAAAGTCATTAAAGGTTCATGCCACTGGACTCCCAAGATCAAATATACTCCACCCCCTCCTTTTCCCATTATAGAATATATCTGTAAAGAATTGACACTTCGTATTCCAGGGGCTCTGGGTGCTATGTCTTTCTTGTATGCAACTTAATTGATGTTTTTAAATATTCTGAACAAAATGGAAAGCTCGAAGTGTTGATCAGATGTTCTAAGGGATTACAAAAGGGCCAGATATCAAAAATGGTTGTGGGAAAGGGACTGGTTGTTCTCCAATCACTTTTGACTTAAAAAAAGCATCAGAGCTCTCATTTTCCGATAGAACGAGCATCTTCCGAAGTTTCTACAACCACGGGGGGGGAAGAGGGTAAAGCCTCGCTTGTGAAATATATTCTGGTTGTTTTAAGGTTTAATGTTACTCTTTACTTTCATAATAAAGGCCCAGAAATCAAGAGGCATTAAATACCATTTTACCCCCCCCCCGCCATTGAACTAATTCAATATATTTATTAAGGCTCGAGAAGAGTGCAGATGTCTTGGCATTAATATGCCCCCTCCCTCCAACTACAAAGATCCACCTCCCCTCCTTAATAATAGCTGAAGCGCATTTACACATCATTGCATATAATTTATGAAATATGAAGCAAATTAGTTAGGTTAAATGAAGTTTTAAAATAAGTGTCATAAATATTTTTCTGCAATAAGAAAGGAGGTATCAGCCTGCAGCAACCTTATTCAGGCTTGGTCTAAATGAAGAGAGATTAAATTCTACAACTTCTCCCCCCCTCCACACACACACACCTTCTTGTACATACCTGAAGACTCTGGAGCTTTAGAAAATTAGTGCATCGAAAGGCGCTCTTTTAGGTATCTGACCCTCCGCCCCTCCTTCATTATAGCTGATGTACAATTGTACGCTTTTCTTCGTTCTTTTTATTTGTATTAATTCCCCTGTTGCCTGGTCAATTACACTTCGAGAGGATTTTTTGCGGGGAGAATACGCCGGACTCGAGGATAGGTATAACGGTTTTTTTATAGCTGTCAACGTGAAGACAAGGTGATTGCATAGCCAGTCAGAGTTAACGCTATAGCGTTGCCTATAGTAAAGGCCATACGGCTCCAATGTGTTATTTTTTTTTTCCCAGAGGCACTTCATACGGAAGGGGTTGTCGTAGAAACTTCAGAGGGGGCTCATTCGATTGGAAATCGAGAGTTCTAGTGCCCTTTTTAACAGTCGAAAATGATTGGAGGGCAACTAGCCCCCCCCCCACGCCCATCATTCCCCCAAACACATCCAATCAAAATTTCGAGATAGCCATTTTGTTCAGCGTAGTTGATTTCCGGATAGAAAATATATTTTGAGGAGGACACTCCCCCACAACCCTCAGGGCAAGGGTTTTAAGTTATGCCCTGGGGGCATATGAGGTTTTTATAGAAGGCGTTGTCGTAGAAACTTCAAAATAGGCTCATTCGATTAGAAATTCAAAGGGCTAGTGTCCTTTTTAATAGTCGAAAGTGATTGGAGGGCAACTAGCCCCCCCCCACGCCCATCATTTCCCCAAACACACCCAATCAAAATTTTGAGATAACCATTTTGTTCAGCGTAATTGATTTCCAGATAGAAAATATGTTTTTGTGGAGGACACTCCCCCACAACCCTCAGGGCAAGGGTTTTAAGTTGTGCCCTGGGGGCATATACGGTTTTTATAGAAGGTGTTGTCGTAGAAACTTCAAAAAAGGCTCATTCGATGAGATAGCCATTTTATTCAGCGTAGTTGATTTCCAGATAGAAAATATGTTTTTGAGGAGGACAATCCCCCACAACCCTCAGGGCAAGGGTTTTAAGTTATGCCCTGGGGGCACATAAGGTTTTATAAAAGGCGTTGTCGTAGAAACTTCAAAAAAGGCTCATTCGATTAGCAATTCAAAGGGCTAGTGCCCTTCTTAATATTCGAAAGTGATTGGAGGGCAACTAGCCCCCCCCCCCCACGCCCATCATTCCCCCAAACACATCCAATAAAAATTTTGAGATAGCCATTTTGTTCAGCGTAGTTGATTTCCCGATAGAAAATATGTTTTGAGGAGGACACTCCCCCACAACCCTTAGGGCAAGGGTTTTAAGTTATGCCCTGGGGGCATATAAGGTTTTTATAAAAGGCGTTGTCGTAGAAACTTCAAAAAAGGCTCATTCGATTAGCAATTCAAAGGGCTAGTGCCCTTCTTAATAGTCGAAAGTGATTGGAGGGCAACTAGCCCCCCCCCCATGCCCATCATTCCCCCAAACACATCCAATAAAATTTTGAGATAGCCATTTTGTTCAGCGTAGTTGATTTCCCGATAGAAAATATGTTTTGAGGAGGACACTCCCCCACAACCCTTAGGGCAAGGGTTTTAAGTTATGCCCTGGGGGCATATAAGGTTTTTATAAAAGGCGTTGTCGTATAAACTTCAAAAAAGGCTCATTCGGTTGGAAATTCAAAGGGCTAGTGCCCTTTTTAATAGTCGAAAGTGATTGGAGGGCAACTAGCCCCCCCCACGCCCATCATTCCCCCAAACACATCAAATCAAAATTTTGAGATAGCCATTTTGTTCAGCGTAGTTGATTTTCAGATAGAAAATATGTTTTTGATGAGGACACTCCCCCACAACCCTCAAGGCAAGGGTTTTAAGTTATACCCTGGGGGCATATAAGGTTTTTATAGAAGGCGGTGTCATAGAAACTTCAAAAAAGACTCATTTGATTGGAAATTCAAAGGGCTAGTGCCCTTTTTAATAGTCGAAAGTGATTTGAGGGCAACAAACCCGCCTCTCACGCCCACCTTTTCCCCAAACACATCCAATCAAAATTTTGAGACAGCCATTTTATTAAACGTAGTTTTATAAGTTCTGGAAATTAGTTCTTTGAGCATGACAACTCCCCCACAGCCCTCAGGGCAAGGGCTGTAATTTAAGAATTCTACGAATCCTTCATATTATTTCTTATGGAAGGGATGCTCATATGAACTCTAGAGAGGGCTCATTTGATTGGAAATTGAAAGTTCTTGTTCACTTTTTAAGAGTCAAAAGAGATTGGAGGGCAACTAGCCCCCCCCCCCCCCTCCTCCACGCCCTAAACGCATCAGATAAAAATTTTGAGATAGACATTTTGTTAAAATAGTTCAAAGTTCTGATAACAAAAAACTCCGGTGTCGACACAGCCCACCAGGGCCCGGGGGTAGGCGTTGTAAATTATGTTCTGGGGGCATATAACAATCAAACAATCATTAAATAAACAATCAATGCAGACAAACATACAATAGATATTAATGTAAATTAATAAATAAATTTGGATTTTAAATTATTTTTTTTATGTTACTAAGCTTTAGACAATAAAAATCTTAAGGTCATAAAGGCAATAAGGTTTCGATGTTTTATTGTTTTTTAGTTACTCACTAAGATTAGTGAAAACAGGGCCACCGACGGGAAGGTTGTGCACAGCCAGCCCCGTCCGCCCACCCTTTAGTATTAAACCCGACCCCCTAATATCCTCCCTTTTGTAGCGCAAATGTGAGGATAGCCTTATATAGTGCTTGTTAATTGTTATCTCTTTTGTAAAGTTATTTTTGTTTTTTTTTAATTAATTTTTTTCTGTTACTACGTTTTAGACAATAGAAAACAAAAGGTCAAAAAGACCATAAGGCTTTAATGTTTTATTGAGTCTTTTTCTAAATCTCCCCATTTTGTTGTGTACAGCCAGCCCTGCCCGCCCTACCCTTAGCATTAAACCCGTCGCCCTGATATCCTCCCATTTGCAGTGCAAACATTCAAACGTCCAACATTCTACAGCCCAATGAGTCTGTCTAATCTCCTAAATCTGGAATGGAGGAGATAGGTGAAGTTACGCCCCGTATTGGATGAGTCTCCAACCTCACCCTCCCCCTCTCCTACTGTCTACGCTAAAGTTTTCTTCTTTATGCCAACTACGCCGCCCCCACCCCAAAGACTTTAATAAGGTAAAGTTTTGTATGGAAAGAACACATAGTAAATCTATCATAATTATCCAATTATAAGGTTAAAATACATACTCTGTGATAGATGCAAAATTGCTTTGGCACACAAAATCCTATTAAGGTCAATTCCAAACAGTCGTGATCCCTTTGTGTCAGCAAATGAAATGGTCAAAACACCCTTATTGGAGCTATTTTGTTCAATCCATTTATTGTTGTCAATCGCTGTCCACAAGTTATGCAAGCTGTCTATTGTTCATATATAAGGTTTTTATCAAAGAGGTAATCGTATAGACTTTGAAAAAAGCCTCATACGATTTAAATTGAAAGTTCTAGATCCGTTTTTTAAAGTCAGGAATAATCGGACAGTAAGCACCCCCCCCCCCCCTCATGCCATAAAAACTTGAAACTTTTTTGCAATCAAAAACGAACAAAAATTAATAAAAAAAAAAAACTTTCCAAAAAATAAGTTTTTCAAAGAAAAGTAAAGGCTATTTTAAACTTAAGCTCAGGAGATACAAATACCTGTTAAAATTCAAACTCAAAACGACCAGAAATTACTATTAAAGAATAAATGAAACCCAAAACGAACAGAAATTAAATAAGCAATCATAGCAAAAAACATACAACAAGTAATAATATAAATGAATAAATAGATCTTAGAGCGAGTAATACTTAGATTGAATAAAAAAATCAAGCTTAAACTGATAAAAATAGTTTGCTATTAAAGTATAAATGAAACTTAAAACGAACATAAATTAAATAAACAATCAATGCGAACAAACATACAATATATATTAATGTAAATGAATAAATTAATCCTCAAACGAGTGAAACTTAAATTGAATATGCAAATCAAGTTTGAATCGAATAAAAATAACTACAAACAAGAGTTTGGGTATCACCTCACTGCAGAAGCCTAAAACCTACTGCGTCATTGACACTTTACTGAAAACGAATTATATTAATAATGTTTTCTTTTGTACTTAATCTTGAAAATAAATATTAAAATTACAGTAAAATTTTGAACTGATGAGCTTTCAGCAATTAATATCAATATACATCAAATGTTCAGTTTAATTTATTAGTTCTTTCCAAGATTGGTCAAGACAAATATAGTTTCAGTACAAACAAAGTTTGAATACTGCCCCCTTCTTTAACTGTAAAAACCTAAAGTCTTCTGCGTCATTGGCGCTTCACTGAAAACGAATTACTCGTATATAAAAAATTTATTCTTTTCCAGTTCTTACAGCATTGAAAAGGAAAATAAAAATTACAGTGAAAAAAATCTTGAACTGATGGATCTTTCAACAATTAATATCATTATATATTTAATATTCAGTTTGATTTTGTTTATACTTTCCAAGACTGTTCGAGACTCGTATAGTTTTCAGTAAGGCGCCAATGACGCAGTAGGTTTTAGGCTTCTGCAGTGAGGCGATAGTCAAACTCTTGTTTGTAGTTATTTTTATTTGATTCTAACTTGATTTGCATATTCAATTTAAGTTTCACTCGTTTTAAGATTTATTTATTCATTTACATTAATATATATTGTATGTATGTTCGCATTGATTGTTTATTTAATTTCTGTTCGTTTTAAGTTTCATTTATACTTTAATAGCAAAATATTTGTTTTCGGTTTAAGCTTGATTTTCATATTCAATCTAAGCATTACTCGCTTTAAGATCTATTTATTCATTTATATTATTACTTATTGTATGTTTTTGCTATGATTGTTTATTTAATTTCTGTTCGTTTTGGGTTTCATTTATTCTTTAATAGTAATTTCTGGTCGTTTTGAGTTTGAATTTTAACAGGTATTTGTATCTCCTGAGTTTAAGTTTAAAATGGCCTTTACTTTTCTTTGAAAAATATATTTTTCGGAAAGTTTTTTTTTTAATTAATAAAAAGAAAGAATCGGTTGTGCCATTAAATAAGGTCAAATCCCATACGTTACGTGCTTTTTCGTAACAGTAATGTTCATAGATATCATCCTTTTTTTTTGAAACCCTCAAGTTGCTTACATTTATTTTATTTTATTCTTTTGTCTATTGTTTTTGTTTGTTTATTCTGTTTGTTTATTCGTTTATTTATTTATTTTTCATTCTTTTGTTTCAAGTATCAATGAACGTTCAGCAAAAACTTGTTAGACTTTACTTTGAGTGAATATAAAAAGAACAGTATTTGGAGTAGGTCCTAAGTGCTGTTGGCTTCTACCTCTACTGTACCCATCCTTCTTTTCGTCCTCTTTTCCAGGAGCCGTTCCCTATTCCTTGAAAATTCTGAGGAAATATTTGCCAATTCTCATGACATATCAGATTTGTTCCAATGAACATGGACACCTAAATAACTTGTATTGTTTTATGTTAACTTTATGTTGTTTTATGTTAGTGCTCCAAATGTCATCAGTAAAGTAAACAGGGTCGAGTTTTAAGATTTATTCCAAAGAAGTGTTCGTGATTTCACACTAGAATTTCTGTGTATTATAATTATTTATGGATATAATACCTTTGTAGATGTATGTAAATCAATTACAAAAGTTCAGAAGGGAGGTTTTGATGCAGTTCCAAAGAATCTCGTTTCCTCAATTATATAGTTAAGGATTAACCTGTCAGCTTCTTCTCGTTTTAGATTAGTTTTTTCTATTAAAACAGAAATCACTATTTTAGGCAATTTTTTCTGTAAATGAAGGGATTTCTACTTACTTCTTTCATAGCGTTAGTACTGGGTACAGCACAGAAATAATCAGGCATAGTTGCCTAAGTGAAGAGTCTCTGTCTCTTGTTTTCAGTGCAGCCATTAGTTGTTGTTCTGATCTTCATATTTAGCAGCATGGCTTGGTTTAACTCTGAAAGCATTACTAGTATCAGGCTATATGCTAAACATTTTCAAAATTTATTCAGAATCAACCTAAATTAAAGCTACTAAAAGCCTACTTGAAGTCAAAATTACACTAAACGCACTAAAATGGTTTGGAAATAAAGAAAAAAATGGTACATGCGTATAAGTACGTATGGCCTCGTAAAATTCGAACAGACAGGACAGGTTTGGTAGACTTTTGCTATCTAAGGAGAGCAGGAGGGAGGTTAAATGAAGCTTAATGTTGAAGATCAAACCAAATTCCAAAGAAAAAACGCGATCGCAACCGTGGAAAACGTAACGTGGAAACGCAAACGTCTGCTGCTTTTCGCTGAAGGTCGGAAGGTCTAGTTCAGTCAGAAAATTGCCAACAATTTAAAGTTCAATTTTTTTATTATTACTTCGCTAATATAGCCAAAAAACTATAAGTAAAGAGTCATCCTTGTCAAATATCCCAGCTTAAACACCACATAGTTTAAAATGTACATGCTCTAAAATACAGGTAGATTACATGGTGTGGAATATCCTATCATATTTGTTTTTATGTTTTGTTTCCTTTAATTCTTTTTTTGGGGGGAGGGGGGGGGGTGGGGTTGTGTTATGAGTTACTATAGCAGGGTAAGATGAAGGTTTAAAGAAAATAATTCACTTGCTCATTTTAAATGAGGAGTTCCATCCATTTTAAAATTTGCTTAGTTCTGACTTGGAGTTTGACTCCATGTTATTTAAATTAAATTAAAAGAAAAAAAACTCCACTGAAAGGTACTTAAGACGAGAAATCTTCTGATATACGGCTTGTGGACGCGTTCTTGATCGCCAGAGGTGAACTGGCATCATGTACTATAGATGTCAGTTTCCGACCAAGTCCATGTGACATAATTACTTGTACATCTTAGTCCCAGTCTGTACCTCGGTGCACCTCCATCATAGGGTACCCCTTCCACAGTTGCCACTAAATTCATATTTCCAAATATGAATGCAAGATCCTTCGATGCAGTTTTTTCGCATTTGAATTGTGTTTTTTATATGGCGAATGTAAAAAGTATTGAAATAATATTGGTGATCATGTATATAAATACGTACATGTATGTATTTATGTATGCTTGCTCGGAACGACCAAAATTTTGACAAAGACAAACATAGAAAAAAAAAACACACAATTGCTAGAAAAGAACTTATGATACTCCCCCCCCCCTCAAAAAATTTTAAGCAGATATTTTGCACCGATGTAGAAGGGACTGGTAAGATATACTAAAGTAAAAACCAAATCAAAATGCCGTTTTTATTTTTCAGATGACGAGTCAACTAATTCTTTTCTGGCCCTCCTATCCACATGGGACAGGACGGAGCTTGATGAGAAGCTGGCTAGCCGTGTTCAAGTCTCGTCGTCTGCCGTAGCGAAAATTATTCGAGCCTTTGAGAGGCTTTTAGGAAGCAGAAATAAGTTGGCTTTGGCCCTGAAAGGGGAAAGCTTAAACGAAGGCGGTAAGATAAGTTTTCTAACCCGAGAAAGAATAATCTGATGAGTAATTAGTATATTCTGCTTTTCTTTTTGTGTATCCGTGCTTTTGTTTGTTATTGTATTTGTGTGTGTTTGTGGGCAGACACTATGTTCGCATTCTGGTGCAAATCAGCAAGGGCGCAACGCAGGCAGGAAAAACGCAAGACGGTTCTCTCAAAACGGACCGTTGTAATCGTTAAAAATGCATTCTTCTAAAAAGGAAACAACATTAAGTATAAAGAAAAAAAAAAAAATATCAGTACCCTTTAAAGAGATGTTATTTGTATTTGTCATAGATTATTATAGGTTTTCGTAACTTTTTTCCTAAAGATGCCATTTCCGCTACTTTTTTTGTCACAGAAAACAGCATAGGTTCTTTTATTTTTTTGACAAAATTTTTATCAATTTAAAATGCGCTTTTTGATTTAGATGATGAACACCAGTCATTGTTAATGTTGTTTTTGTCCCTGATAACAGTATGGTTTCTCACCAGAGGCGGTTTTAGGGGAGGAACAGAGAGGGCACTTGCTCCAGGCACAGAAATTTTAGAGGTGCAAAATGTTAAATAAATAATCTAACAGTGATTATCATTTTGTTATTTTCTGAAATTTAATTTTATTAAAATGAAGTAGAGGGTGCAGTTAATAAATGCAAATAATTGATAAATTGTTAATGAATAAAAAATAATTAATGTTAATAAAATAATAGTTATTTAAATAATTTGAGTAATGAATAAAAAAATACATTATTAATTAATTAGTAAACCAAAAATAATCTTGTTAATAAATGGAAATTTGGCCTAAAAATTTTTGGGGGAGACAGGGGGGGGGGGCTAATCAAGATCTTGTCCCGGACACAAGAGAGGTCAGATCTTCCACTGTTTCACACATCTTTTACTGTAAGATACCGTTTCTGATCAGCCTATAGAAAAACGATTAATTAATTTAAAACCTCATTGCTCAGCTAAAAGATAGCAGAATCCAGGTGGTAAACTATCATGAACTAATGCTTAATATGCATGTTTTTATGATCGTAAAAATTCCGTTGCTCAGAGGTTGAGCATATGCAGAAAAAAGTTCTATTGGATCGAAAAGTGATATACTGCTTTATATGGGAAAAAATTGTGTTGAAAACTGTTTTTCAACACTTCTGTTGGCTCCATTCAAATGATAATATTATCCACAATTGAAGATGGGATTTGTGAAGAAAAAATTCATAGCAAAAGTAAAGACATAAACGTCAATAAACCTAGGATCAGTTTATAAGAAAAAAATAATGCATTTCTTGTCTTTCACGTTCTCTTTTATATATTTTTTTTCAGCTATTTTTTATAATGTCTGTAATACGGATCTACTAGCAGGAAGTTTAAGGGGTGAATCCCTTCCCCCTCCAAACCGATTATTTGTCATAATCAATTGCTTAATGCATTGACCTTCTCCAAGGCCAAATTTAATTCAATGCCTGTTTCAACTAGAGCTCTCTTGATCCCTAGATCTGTGCAGAACGTCCCATGGGGATTACCTGAGGAACACTGAGATAATGTTTACTCATTGAACCACATGGAAACTTTACTAAAATATTCTGTAAATAGTATGGAAGGGGGAAGGGCTTATACATTTATTTTGTATCAAGGGCTACGCAAAGATTTAAGGGTATACGAAGGGGTTTAATATACTTTTTATGCATTATATTTTATAAATATAATATATTTTAATATGTTATAATATTATATTGCATGCTATATAACATTATAGTATTTTAGTATCTTATGCTGGTTATAATATAGCACTAATAATTATCGTATTTTGTTATTTGTTTAATAAGTTATTTATTTATTTTTATTTTTTTTAACACTTTTAATCTGAAAGTGGCAAGAATGTATTACTTTCCCTAACTTTTAGTAGCGTTGTAAACAAGTTTTATTTTCGTAATTTTTAGGAATGTTGTAGTTGGTATCATGTTTACTGTTTATAATGTATTGCGTAATGTTCTTAAATTCACCAAGTAGTATGTTTGTTTAATAGTTACTTTTCGTCAATACCACCTGAATAGCACCTACTTCAATAGCACCCTTTCTTGCCCCCCCCCCCTCAATAAAAATTCTGTAGCTACACACCTGCTGATACAACAACATGTGACCGAATTTTAGCATGCATGTAATTTTCCTCAATTAATTCAACCTGGAAGGATAGGGGATAAAAATTGTAGCTTTTTTCAGCTATGTTTTATACCCTTCAAATTAATTCAACACTTTTCTACACTTGGGTTCAAGGCCGTACCCAGAAGGGGGTTAAGGGGTTTACCCCCCCCCCCCCCCGAAATGTTTGTTTGACTGGTAAAAACGTAACAAAAATGGATATAAACAACTTTTGTATGCGTTTTGAGGTTTTTTTTTGTGTAACAGTATAAAACGGTATGCGCTGGTCTTTTCTGTTTTGTGCTTGTCGTCTAACAGGCTCTTTGGCCTCTAAAGTATATGTAAAAGATTAACTAAACAAAGTATAAGTATCATAGATTCAATTTATAAAGCGTTAAAAAAAAGTTGCCCAACAGGCTATTTGACTAGTAAAGTATAGGTAAAGTATAACTAAATTAAGTAGAATAATAAAAAATGTAAGTAAAAGTCATTTGTCAAGTTCTTCGACTAGTATGGTAGAAGTATATAAAGCAAAAGTTTAAAGTATAAGTAAGCAAATAAAATATATAAAGCATAAGCAAAAGGACCTTGTCGTCCGACAGGCTGTTCGGCCAGTAAAGTATAGGTAAAAGTATATAATAAATGAGATACGGACATCTAGCCTCCCAGATGTTGGCCGAAGAAGAAATGAGACACACCAAAAGTGAATGAATTTTGAAAGTGCTTTTCAGAATATCTTTAGGCAGGATAGCCATGCTGTTTATGTCAAACAGCAAAGTCACGATTTCTTGTTTTCTTATTTCTTATTCCAATATGATCTTAATGATTCATAAATAGGTAGAATTTATTATTTAAGAAGATCTCCCAATCATTACTTTTGGGTAAAAGAAGTTTGGTTAGATGGTGTTGTAAAAGCTCGAAAAAATCAGTGAACTGTCATGAAATTGTTGTTGGCGAATGTTTATTACCATTTTGGATTAATTGGTTTTTAACTAATGTTTTTTTTATAATTTTAATTTTAAACTAATATTAATTAATTCTAATTAATCAGTTAATTTAAATTAATTTCTTAACTAATGGCTTTTTAATTTTGCATTGAATTAATTGGCCAGTAAGAAATATGGAAATAGGAGTACACTTTTCCCTCAGTTGTTTTAACAATATTTAGGTTAAACAGTTCATTGTTATATTTTTCTTTGTGTGAGTGTGCGAGAATTCAACTTACCGTTGACAAGTTAGTATCATACGTACTATAAAAAACTGTGCAATGTATTAAGTAAAAAGAAATCAAAATGATCTGTAAACGAGGACTGTAAACGTTTCTTTATTCTGCCTTTTTATCGAATTGTAAAATTCTGTACTAGCCTATTTATGTATAGGTTTTAAATTGGTGCCCTACCTGAATCAGGCATGTGCAAATGATTTTTTTTTGGGGGGGGGGGCGGGAGGGCTTATAATAGAAAAACAATTTCTTTTAATTTACGTAAAATGTCCCTAGAAATTCAAGGACGTTTAATATTTCGGGGCCTGGGCTCTAAGCTCTCCTCTCCCTTGCTTACGACCCTGACCTAAACACTGTGCATTATATTTAGTACAAGTTTGAACTTTTAGGTACACGGAATTCTATAAAATTCAGGGGACTTAAGGGCGTAACGACGAGAATTTTTTTTTGTCATATCAGACCTTCACATGAAGTTTTGTCCTGCACCAAAAAGGACTAATGTTTAGGTAGCAGCTATTGCGGATGAGTGAAGTAAGATACGGATGTCTTGGGTGACTGCCGAAGCGTGAATGTTAGAGTGAAGTTATGTAGATTTTTGTTGAGAATGAATTTGAATGGTCGTTAAGTCATAGGTGCAGCTATCCAGTACTTTGAGTCTTTTTTTGTTTGTTTGGTTAGGAGCGATTTTGGCGGTTCAAGGATACGAGGCGAGGATGAAGTTTGTATTGGGCCTTAGAAAATTTGCTTGATTTTTAAAAAGGTGAGAAAATACCCCAAAAAGCTGAGTGATCTTAAGGTAAATTATACTGTCAGATTCAGCATGTGTGAGCACCCTACTGTGGAGGTATCACGCTATCTTCAAAAAATGTGCATATCTACAAAACAAATATCTATATAAAGAAAATGTGGAATTTTGTAATTTTTGCCAGAAAGAAGATAACGAATGCATGTTTATTTATTTATTATTTTTTTCTGGGGTGATCGTATCTAGCCAACGATCTTAGGAGATCGAGAGAGGAATCATTCGAACGGAAATCCAAAGTGCCTTTTTAAGAGATTAAAAAGATTAAGGGTTAATTTGCTCCCCTCCCACACTCCTTTTTTCACCAAACCTATCCGATCAAATTTTGAGATCACCATTATATTCACCATAATGAAGTATCCAATAACTATGCCTTTGGGGTTGACAAGACCCCATATAGTCCCTAGGGAAAAGACTTGGAAGTAAAATGTTTTTAATGTGTATTTGTGTTGCTATTTAATGTACATTTGATGAATTTTCTGTTTATTTTCTGTTATGAGTTCCATTACATACTTAAGCTACGGGGAAATGAGGATGCCATGCCTTTTTTTTTATGTCGTATGCCATGTTTGCTTTATTTCATGTTTCAAATAAATTTTATTTCATGTTCAATTTTTTATATATGAAAAATAATCTCAAGATTTTCAGATTTGTGATTTAAAGTTTCTACCTGGTTCACATTCCTTGTCAACTTTGGTAGATATCAAAATATTATGTCAAAATAAAATGTTGAAATAAAAATATTAGGTAGATTTTAAAATATTAGACGGATATTTGCAATATCCGTATATTTGCAAACATTAGTTTGACTTTTTCTTAGTCGCAGTTGTTAATGACTTCGGTAGTTTGTCCCTCTTTTTGACATCTCATTTGTCATTGACACTTTTAGTATCTTTTGACTCATTCTGCTATGGAATTCTTTGGTTTGAGTGGGACCTTTATAGCCCTTCCCTCAGCACCATCAACAAGATGAAAACACGGATTTTATTTGACCTCATTTTTAAAAATAAACCTGTTGCATGCTTCTAAGGAGGAAAAGAATCAATAGGGTGTATCCTTCTCTGTGACCCCTAGCTTTTGTTTTTCTGATTCGAAAATCCTTCAATCGGCTTTTCCAGAACTACCGCCGACATTGCATCGATGTCATACAGCATATATATATATATATATATATATATTCAAAACGCGGGTTTTAATTTGGAAATGTTCCTCATATGACTAAAAGTCATATATGACTTAACTAGTAGTATTTCATATTTAGAGGAAGATATATCGTGGAACATGCTCATGATCTCTAAACACTTGTCTAGCCTATATGCCTAGATTAACTGTGCCCAAGATTTAAGGTCATATGCTCATGTGACACTTCGTGGAATTTGCTCATGATTCCTAGACAAATGTGATCCGTGATTTCATATGCCTATATTAAGCTCAGGTTTAAGCATGCTCAGAAAAAAGGTATGAAAACTTGAATATATTTTTATTATTATTGTAATTTTTATTCATTGAGTAATCTTTATCCATTGTAGTTTATTTGAAGGCTAACGCCACTTTTTTGTGTCTGACAAAAAAAAAAACTAAGTGAAAATCGTGTAGCTATTGAGCATATTTTGAATACCAGAAATATAGGCACAGGGCGTATGGCAATGGAATCCTACATCCTCTCCCAACCGTGATTCCTGAGCCTGCCCATTGTTAACGTTATCTACTTATGTAATAAAAGCAGTACTCATTGATGTATGTTTTCATACCTGAAACATTTATTATTTGGAGACGCATACGCCTATTAGATTTAATCTTTTTTAATATATGTAAAGGTCCTTTTATGTCTATTATGAAGGAAAACCCAATGTCTGAATTATAATTTTCTTTCTTTTTTTTTAGATGAAGCCCCGCCACTAGAGGAAAGTGTCAAAGAAATGATAGTTGAACTTCAAGATGAAAATAAAAAACTTCATTCATTAAATTCCACACTACACGAGAAAAATCATACACTTGCACTTAAGGTACGTTGGAACATAATTGGATCTAAGGGGGAGGGGCAAGTGCCCCGGGCAGCACCCCCGGGCGGTGTCAAAACAAACTAAAGAGGTAAATTATGAAAAAAACAACTTTTCAAAAGAAGAACTCAGTTTTTGAAATTATCTTAGTTGTTTTACCAAAATGTTTTGTCGAGCATAATTTACACGGTTTTAGTAGCCTCTAGCATTTCCCTCCTGTTTTGCTTTAAGCGTTTATTTGTGCATTTGGATGATAGAGCGATATAGTGGACGTGGCTGAGGCATCAGCAGTTGTCTTCTGTCCAGCTAGGTAGGTAACCTAGGTATGTCCCCCTGCTAAGAATTTTAAGAGCTTCTAAAGGACACCAAATCTCAAAATTTAGGAAGGCAAAGATTTTTCTCCTTTTTTTATAATGAGGACACAAAAAATATATTTCAAAATCTGGGGATAGAGCTGCCTTTTTCTAATGACAGTACAAAAAGGGCATTCCCCTGTGAATTTCTCCACGTTGCCCTTGCATTTTTCTGATTTAGGGGTTTCGACAAACCAACCCTCAATGGAATAGATTCAAGTATACTTGCCTAATGGCAAAATAACAATTTTATTTCGTTTTAATGTTCGAGCAGTTGCATTGCAAGTCATACGTCATTGCTCCATGTTGAAACAGTTTCATAGGCAGTAAAGAACGATGTGGCCACAATGTTGTTTTTTTTTTTTTTTTTTTTTTTTTTTTTTTTTTTTTTTTTTTTTTTTTTTTTTTTTTTTTTTTTCAACAGGCGCTTCGTATCGAAGGAGTTGTCGTAGAAACTTCAAAAAGGGCTCATTCGATTGGAAATTGGGGTGGCTAGTGTCCGTTTTAATGATCGAAAGTGATTGGAGGGCAACTAGCCCCCCCCCCCACGCCCATCATTCCCCCAAACACATCCAATCAAAATTTTGAGATAGCCATTTTGTTCAGCGTAGTTGATTTCCAGATAGAAAAATGTTTTTGAGGAGGACACTCCCCCACAACCCTCGGGGCAAGGGTTTTAAGTTATGCCCTGAGGGCATGTAAGAACGATGTTGGCACGATGTACTATTTATTATTTTTTCCTTTAGAGCTGGGCACTTCATATGGAGAGTCGTCGTAGAAACTTCAAAAGGGGCTCATTCGATTGGAAATTCAGAGTTCTAGTGCCCTTTTTAATAGTCGAAAGTGATTGGAGGGCAACTAGCCCCCCCCCCCCATGACCATCATTCCCCCAAACACATCCAATCCAAATTTTGAGATAGCCATTTTGTTCAGCGTAGCTAATTTCCAGATAGAAAATATGTTTTTGAGGAGGACACTCCCCTACAACCCTCAGGGCAAGGGTTTTAAGTTATGCCCTGGGGGCATATAAGGCTTTTCTAGAAGGCGTTGTCGTAGAAACTTCAAAACAGGCTCATTCGATTGGAAATTCGAAGGACTAGTAACCTTTTTAGTAGTCGAAAGTGATTGGAGGGCAACTAGCCCCCCCCCCCACGCCCATTATTCCCCCAAACACATCCAATCAAAATTTTGAGATAGCCATTTAGTTCATCGCAGTTGATTTCCAAATAGAAAATATGTTTTTGAGGAGGAAACTCCCCCACAGCCCTCAGGGCAAGGGTTTTAAGTTATGCCCTGGGGGCATATAATGGTTTTATAGAAGGCATTGTCGTAGAAACTTCAAAAAAGGCTCATTCGATTGGAAATTCAAAGGGCTAGTGCCCTTTTCAATAGTCAAAAGTGATTGGAGGGCAACTAGACCCCCCCACGCCCATCATATCCCCAAACATATCCAATAAACATTTTTAGATAGCCATTTTATTCAACGTAGTTGAAAGTTTTAGAAATTAGGCCTTTAAGGATGAAAACCCCTCCCCCCACAGCCCTCAGGGCAAGGGTTGTAAATTATGCCCTGGGGTATATAATGTTTTTATTGAAAGTGTTGTCGTAGAAACTTCAAAAGGGCTCATTCAATTGGAAATTGAAAGGGCTATTGCCTTTTTTAATAGTTGAAAGTGATTGGATAGCGACTAACGGCCTTCTCACGCCCACCGTTTTCTCAAATACATCCAATCAAAATTTTGAGATATTCATTTTGTTCAGCGTAGTTGAACGTTCTGGCAATTAGGTCTTTTAGGATGATAACGCCCTCAGAGCCCTCAGTGCAAGGGTTGTAAGTTATGCCCTGGGGGCTTATAAGGTTTATATAGAAACTTGTTGTATAAATCATTGGCAGAACGATCGCGCTGCCTAAGTAAAGAACGGGGACGCTCGAGAACGAGACAAGAAACGGGGACTAAGTAAAGAGGAGGACATTCCCCCACAACCCTCAGGGCAAGGGTTTTAAGTTATGCCCTGGGGGCATATAAGAACGATGTTGGCACAATGTATTATTTATTAATTTTTTCCTTTAGAGCAGGGCACTTCGTATCGAAGAAGTTGTCGTACAAAACTTCGAAAAGCGCTCATTCAATTGGAAATTGGAGTAGCTTGTGCCCTTTTTAATAGTCGAAAGTGATTGGGAGGTGACTAACACCCCTCTCATGCCCACCATTTCCCCAAACACATCCAATCAAAATTTTGAGATCGCCATGTTGTTTAACGTAGTTGAAAGTTCTGGAAATTCGGTTTTAGAGGATGACAACCACCCTAACAGACCTTAGGGTAAGGGTTGTAATTTATGCCCTGGGGGCATATAAGGTGTTTATAGAAGGCGTTGTCGTTTCCAAAAGGGCTCATTTGATTGGAAATCGAAAGGCCTAGTGCCCTTTTTAATAGTTGAAAGTGATTGGAAGGCTTGACATTTTTATAGTAAAGATCGAAGTGGGTATAATGTATTATTTTTTGTTGTTGTTGTTGTTTAGACCAGGGCACTTCGTATCGAAGGAGTTGTTGTGGGAACTTCGAAAAGGGCTCATTTGATTGAAAATAGAAAGGGCTGATGCCCTTTTTAATAGTCGAAAGTGATTTGAGAGCAACTAATCCCCCTTCCACTCCACCCTCCCACGCCAACCCTCCCATTTGTGCTCTTAAAATTTAACCAAATCAAAATAGCGTAAGTGTATCCAAGCTATCAAAGAAAGTAAACAGTTTTTTTTGCGAATGGTATCAAGTTTTCCATTTCAGGTCAACTAGAGGAGGTATGAAACTAAATTAAACAGGACTCTTTGTGTCTAGATTTTTAAAAGGGTGTATGTTGTTAAAAATTGCTGAAATTTTTTTTTCAGCATACAAATAGCAAGCCAACTATAAAGTCTTAAAAAACGAAAAGATTTAAAGTATTATTTTCCCTGTCAAAAGACTATGTCAATATAAAACTAACAGAAATTAATTAAAAAAAACTTTCCAGAAAATAAGTTTTTCAAAAAAAAAAGTAAAGAACTCCAGTAAACAAAAAATGAGCAAAAATAAAATCAAATAATCTACCAAGCGTGAAACAACCACAAATCAGCATCGATAAATAAATGAAACTCAAAACGAACAGAAATTACAATAAATAACCGAGTCAAACTCAAAACGAGCAGAAATTAACATAAGTTGGGCGCGAAACCCCTAGGCCTTCCCAAGGCCAGAACAAAATTTGCACTTTACTGAAAAAATATAACTGTTTTACTTTTATAACTTTAATAAATCAAATAATATTAACATTTTGATTACTAAATATCAGTATATGTATATTAAACTGACAATGCACATTCATTTGTATTTTTTCAGTAAAGTGCAAATTTTGTTCTGGCAGTGGGAAGGCATAGGGGTTTTGCACCCAACTTATGTTAATTTCTGCTCGTTTTGAGTTTGACTCGGTTATTTATTGTAATTTCTATTCTTGAAAAAGTTTTTTTTAATTAATTTCTGTTTTTGTTTAATTAAATTCTGTTTTTTGTTTAATGGAATTCTTTACTTTTCTTTGAAAAACTTATTTTCTGGAAAAAGTTTTTTTAATTAATTCAGACAAAAGGGTGAGACTTAAGCTGCTGAAATTAGGATTAATTGTTCCCAGGCAACGTTAGCATATTCATAGCTTTACCTAAATTTTGTTTAGTTTACGTTTAACATTTAAACGACTTAATGTCAGAGAAAGAGACGAATAAAAGTTTTCTAACAGTTAAAACCCCGTCTTAATTTGTGTAGTGTCGTGTCCTAATTGATGGATAACGATAATAAGGATCCCTTATTTTTGGGCATTAACTCGAAGAAGGTGGATATCGCTAATAACGCTTAAGTAGAACAATGTTGTAGTTTTCTTATTTATCAAAGACTTGATGTAATTCACGTTTACAGAAAGTATATTTTATAATTGTCTTGTAAAGAAAGGAGAGACAATACGAAGGAAAATAAAACAAAAAATAATAAAGAAAAGAGAGACAATGAGAATGCTAAGGAGAGTTGGGTATGACTATGGACTCTTCTAATCATCTTATCAAACAGTTCGTGGTAACGAACTGTAAGTAAGGAGCGACCCGGCTCAATGGTAACCGAAACTCTAGAAAACGGATTTTGGATACCAATAGATACATCAAAAGAATCAGATTTTAATGCTGATTTTTAATATAGAAGTTTCATCAAGTTTAGTCCTACCCATCAAAATTTACGCGCCTGAGAAAATTTGACTGATTTCCGAAAAAAAGGGGAATGACTCCCTAAAAGTTATAGAATCTTAATGAAAATCACATCATTATATTCAGCGTATCAGAGAACCCTACTGTAGAGGTTTCAAGCTCATATCTACAAAAATGTGGAATTTTGCATTTTTTGCCAGAAGAAAGATCAGGGATGCGTGTTTATTTGTTTTTTTTTTCCCAGGGGTGATCGTATCGATAAGTTTCATCAAGTTTATCTTGATAAAATTTTATCAAGGCGATCTTGATAAGTTTCATCTAGTTTAGTCCTACCCATCAAAAGTTACGCGCCTGAGAAAATTGACTGATTTTCGAAAAAAGGGGGAAAGACCCCCTAAAAGTTATAGAACCTTAATGAAAATCACGCCATCATATTCAGCGTATCAGAGAACCCTACTGTAGAGGTTTCAAGCTCATATCTACAAAAATGTGGAATTTTGCATTTTTTGCCAGAAGAAAGATCGCGGATGCGTGTTTATTTGTTTGTTTTTTTTTTCCAGGGGTGGTCGTATCGACCCAGTGGTCCTAGAATATCGTGGGAGGGCTCATTGGAACGGAAATTAAAAGTTCTAGTGCACTTTTTAATTGACCAAAAAAGGAGGGCAATTAGGCCCCCTCCCAGGCCCATTTTTTCCTAAAGTCACCCGATCAAAATTTTGAAATTGCCATTATGTTCAGCATGGTCGAAAATATGATAACTATGTCATTTGGGATGACTTTATCCCCCGAAGTCCCTGGGAGGAGGGCTGAAAGTTATGAACTTTACCCAATGTTAACATATAGTATTGGTTATTGGGAAATATACAGACGTTTTCAGGGGAGATTTTTTTTGGCATTGGGGGGGTCGTGGGTTATGTGGGAGGATCTTTCCATGAAGGAAGTTTTCATGGGAGAAGGGACATTGCTATGAAGGGGGTGCCGGATTTCCCAGCATTATTTAAGAAAGGATCAGAAATTAAACATAAAAAAAACAAGTTTTTCAACTGAAAGTAAGGAGCAACATCAAAACTTAAAACGAACAGGAAATTTTACGTATATGATTGGGTTCACCCCTAGTCAATGCCTCGCTCTTTAAGCCAAAGATCTTTTAGTACTTTCATAAGAGCTATTTATTCTAAATAACGGGCCTTTGTGATTAAGGGGTCATTTTTAAAGAATTGGAACAAAATTTGAACTTTAGCTTAAAGAGCGAGGTATTGACTAGGGGGCGAACCCCCTAATATACGTTTTAAAAATATATGAA
This sequence comes from Artemia sinica, assembly GCA_027921565.1. Classification (NCBI taxonomy): domain Eukaryota; kingdom Metazoa; phylum Arthropoda; class Branchiopoda; order Anostraca; family Artemiidae; genus Artemia; species Artemia sinica. The sequence goes on along the minus strand of CM051259.1, from coordinate 10,785,077 downwards.
TATTGAAGTTCATTACGTAAGTTAAGTATAATTATTACTAATAAAAACGTTCGTAAATAAAATTAAACAAGTTTCGAGAAAGCCATTTAATCAAATAAAAGTAAAATTAATGTGCAATTTGTTTTTAATTATTCCTGTACGGTGAGCCAAAATCAAACCCTGCATTAATTCAAAAATGTTCAAAAATTAAATACAAAAATCAAGTTTTTTTAACTGAAAGTAAGGAACGACATTAAAACTTGAAACGAACAGAAATTATTCCCTATATGAAAGGGGCTGTCCCCTCCTCAACGCCTCGCTCTTTACGCTAAAGTTTGACTTTCTCACAACTCTATTTTTTTAAACAATAAAAAACTTTAGCGTAAAGAGCAAGGCGTTGAGGAGGGGACAGTCCCTTTCATATACGTAATAATTTCTGTTCGTTTTAAGTTTTAACGTCGTTCCTTACTTTCAGTTAAAAAAAACTTGTTTTTTTTATTTAATACATGAATAAATACAAGGCAGGATCTGCTCATCAGAATTTGTGTATAAGGTTCTTAAGATTTACAAGACGTGTGAAACAATGAAAAGAAAGGACCTAATAAATGAAAAATAAAATCAAATAAGTGAGAAAAACGAGGATTTTTTTACTTAACTTTTAATTTATCATATTCTTTCTTTTCTTTGTTTCACACGTCATGTATAGCCAGTGCGGTCTTAGAATGTATTTAAGATATAGACGCCTTATGACTCTTGTTGCATCATTTATGGTGAGGCTCAACCTGGCTCTTAAATTTGTGCATTGAAATGAAGATCAAAGGTTTAAGGCAAATTAGTGAATTTGTAACCACCGGTGACATATGTCCGCCCTAATTTTATTCTTTACTTCCGAGATAAAAAAATAAAAAAAAAAGAAGAGAAGAGTTTAGTTTTGCTGAACAAAAGCTAGAAAAGTGATACTCCAAAGAATTAAAATTAAGATCGAAATTTTATGGCAAATTGATGAATTGGCAGCATAATCTACAACGCTAGTAGAAGTACAAGTCCCTGTCCCTTTTCGTAGCCACCGGGCGTTTACGTGCGTACTAAATCTTTCTTGCGCTTCGGAAATGAAAAAAAAAAAAAAAAAATAAGAGATCAGATTTGCGAAAAGAAAAGCTAGAAAAGTCTCAGATTTGCTGGAAGCGAAGCAAAAATGTAAGTATCTGTCTAGGATACTAGGGGGCTACTTGCCCTCAATTTTTCTGACCACTTAAAAAAGAGCACTAGAACTTTTAATTTTCAATCGAATAAGTTGTCTTCTGATCTTTTAGAATCATTGGTACAATAAAATTAAGTAACTAAAAGTTGAAAAATGGGTTATAAAAAAGACTGAAATCTAAATTTGTATCAAAATCCTTTCTTTCTTTAAAAGAAAACTAAAGTTCATATTAGTTTCCGTAAAAATTATGCTTAGAATCCATCCTATATGTTTCCATCCATGAATAATTTTGTAGCATCTACAATAGTACAGCAAAACTAGAACGACAGTGATAACAACTATCATGCAGAGCAGAATGGCAGCATTTGCAAATCGTTCCATGTTTTCACTCCTATATCATTGCTTGTTTCATGAAAAGGGGTATATATCCTGAAATAAAATAGTTAAACTATATTTTTAGGACAAGGCTTGCTTAAAACCTTCAGACATCACTATTCACATTTATAGGTGAGATTTTTCCAAACTTCGTTATCAGCGTAACCATATTCCAAATTAGCCCGAATTCTTGTTCGAGTTAGACAAAACAAAATTTTGTTGCTTGTTTTTTGAATTGAAAATACAATTATGATCATTCGACAGAAAAGAAGATTAGCCTAAACAATTTGAATTCTTTAAACTCCGGACCCTTCATTAAAAAGTATAAGATTCAGCTACTTAAAAATATTTTTGACTGTGCCGTAAGTATATTATTGTGTTTGTTACTATAATTATACTATGTAAAAATATTTTTTATATATGTTACGCTTCACGTTCTACTATCCTAACCCACTAAATTTAACTAGGGTAAGGTTTTGGGTTATTTGAGAGAGTAAAGCTCTTTTTAAATAAATAATTTTGTTGTATCTTTCAAAAGTAGCAGAAATAACTGAGTTGATAAAACCACTACTTTTAATAAATAACGTATATACAATAAGTACGTTCATATAAATAACGTATATATACGTTCAATAAATAACGTATATGCATAAATACGGAAATACGTTCAACTTTCAATCCAAATGAAATTATAATACTCACAGTATTGACGGCGTGGAAGGTTGTGGCTGGTGCAAAATGTATAATCCCCTCCCACCCAACCACCCCCCTCCCCCCCCAAAAAAAAACTAAATCCAGCACTGCGTTGGAATTTCTTCTCTTTTTTAAAATTGTTTTTGATTTAAGCGCTCTATCATGTTGTCAGTAAGTTAGTTTAGTTTATTTTTGGTTTGAAGGGAGACTCCAGTGACGTGCTTTCTTTTGTTGCAATGGGATAAATGTAATGGAGGGGGGGGGGGGGGGGGGTTGTGGACAATCTACTCTTTTTACTATCTATTTTAAAGCGCGTCCTTGTGTGACAAATCTACAAAAAAAATGTTTAGCTGCCTAACTGACTTGTAGCGTCAATAAGTTCTCATTTAACTAGTGTTGTTCACTGTAAATTTTCTGTCTTAAATTTTCTTGAGAAGTAAACAATACACATTCATCAAAACTTCAACTAAGTATGTTGACTAAAGCAGTTAAGTATGTAACTAAAGTACTTGTTAACTGAACAAAGGGGTAATGAAAGGATAAGAAAAATCGGACGGATTATTTTTATCATTAAGGAAATGTGTAACAGCATAAGTCTGAAGCACTAAAAGGGTTGGAGCTTTAATTTTAACTAATTGGATTAGACGGGTCTAAGGAGAGAGTGGTGATTACGGAACATTGATTCTGTTTGGGATTGTTTCTTGTTTTTATATTGCATTTGTAGCAAATGTAAATATTGAAAATAGTTTTTTTTTTTTTTTTTTTTTTTTTTTTTTTTTTTTTTTTTTTTTTTTTTTTTTTTTTTTTTTTTTTTTTTTTACAAATGCACTGATTCTTCTGTTCTTTCTTTTTTTAGACCTCTCAAATGTATTTTTCTTGAAGAGGCAAGAATTTCCATGGACACTATCATAGGCTCTATAATCCTTTATTTGGCCTAATAAAGGGTAAAAATCATGTTTTGGGTTCGGGGTGTGGGTTGGTCTTGAATGTCAAATTTATATTTTTAGATCGCAAGTCTTAAACTTTTCCTTCTATGGATATGGGTAACTTTTCCTCTGTACTAATCTCAGTTGTCATCTCAGAGAACGAACAATCATTGACAGTATTAAACTGTAACAGCTACGATGGCTAATCCTTGTCCACCATGTGAGCCAGTCATGACTCCTGAAGATAGTTTTGAAGGCTTGATACATGGTTCTCGCCCTTGGGGTTGTTTTACCACCATTAATGCCAACTGAACGAAGCAGAGAATCGTCAGGGCTACTAGAAGTATTTCGAGGAAAGTAGGCTGGAGAAGGAGGGTGTCCCATGTAAATCAACAAAGTAGATGTCTACTTCTTACCTCTTGCTTACCTACTTTTGGCGAGAACCAGAAGAACTCTCCTGCCCGACACCAGTGGATTTTGGAATTACATGCGACCGCTACTTCTATTTGTTGGCTGCAGCTTCCCTGGCGATCTTCAGCCACTCACTTTCCCATCTCAAACCACCTCTGGAACCTTCCTTATGGTTCAAGATCCTCTTTGAATTTTTGCCAAAGGTTTTTTCTTCTGTCCTCCCGGGTAGAAGTACTGCTTGTCTCCGCTAGAAGTAACTCATGGCAAGCCACCAGGCTATTCCTGCCTTTGGGCATTTGCACGGTCGACTTGTCAAAAGGAATTCCGTGGCTTGGCACACTGTGTCCCTCGTTTGCCCACTGGTGATGACCGGTGATAACATTATCAGCTGTGTCGTGTTTGTTTATTCTTGTTTGTAAACACTGTGTTTCAGGGATTGTGTCTTGATTTTGGACAGTAGGAGTAAATTCCCGGAATTGTGCTTGTTGTGTTGTATTGTTGAAAGTAAAAAAAATTGTGCCTTACTTTGAAAATTTTACTTTAAACTGCCTTGTTTTTCATAATGCTGGTTTTTTGTTATATTTTTTTAGAACAAGGAGCTCCAAGAGCAACTAACAGCAAGGGAAACAGAAACTGCCGAATTAAAAAACAGACTAGACGATATACAGTATGAGTTTGATAGAATTCGAAAATCGAACCACAATTTGGAGCACAATCTTGCTGATGCCTTGGAAAAACTAAAGCAGTACCAGGCTATAACTCCATCTATTGGAGGTAGTGGGACTGAAGACAAGCCAATATCTAAACTTACCAATTACAATAAGGGAAAGGTATGGTATGATATTTATTGCAAAAAAAAACACTCAATAGTTGTCGCCAGGGCCGTCACGTATGGGGGGAGGGGTTGCCCCCCTCCCAATGCTTTTGAGCACTCGGTAAAATCGTGACGCGAAGCGCCACGACTTTTCCGACTGTGCTGAAAAAAATTGTTCGGTTAAATTTAGAACGCGAAAATACTGACATGTCATCTACACAATCTCGATCTTGGTCGGTAAACACGGCATATTTTCCGACTCCTGCCGTGATTATACAGGTGATATTATAATTTTCCATTCGGTTACATGAAGAGCATGGAAATAGTAACGTGGCATTTACCTTTTACCGACTCGGGCAGTTGTTTTACGTATCCTATTAAAAACGGACATTATTCTAATTAATTGATAAAAAAAAAAAAAAACAGTCGGTAAAAATAACCAGCCAGTTGGTAAAATTCCGCCCCTTCCCCCAAAAAACAACATTTTGGCTAGTAACGACCCTGGTTGTCGCAGCAAACAAAGTAATTACAAATGACAAATAAATTAAATTCTTAAAATTTCATATAAAATAAAAAACGGGGAAAAAATTCGAAGAAAAGTATAAAAATGATGAAAAAACCAAGAAACAACGGTGATTTTCACCCAGTAGAAAAAAAGCGAAAAGACCAATCAGATATTTCGGCAAGGACCTCCGCCATGTCGTCCTCAGTGCTCAACAACAACAAAAAAAAACACTAGACTTTTTAAGTAAACTCTAACGAGACAAAGATAATACTGAAACAAAAACCAAGCCAGAACAAATGAAACACTATTGAACAATTAGATTGGGCATGAATTCTGTCTCTAGCTATTAACGCTGCCTGTCTACTAACCGGATTCTTGTCAATGCAGACAATTAATCATGGTTTAAAATGAGAAGGGATATTTGCGGGTTCTCTGCGTATTCAACTATCGTCAAAGGATATTTGCTAAAATATCAACATTTTAGATTTACATAAAAACTTGCTACAATTTCCAATGTGTTTTATACTTAACCTGAGGTAGTCTCCCAGCCGGCTGATAGTATCCAAACATTCACTCCCAGTTCCACTCATCAGCCACTCTTAACTGTAATACCCAGACTCAAATATGTTATCCCTTTCCCCGATCTTTCATGCTCACCCATTAAATTAAACACTTTCTTTCATTCGCCCACATAATGGGAATTCAAGTCTCTTTATATTCTCAATATTTGCTATTTTTCTTTAAGAGCCAAAGACTCATCCCTTAACTTGAAAGAATTTAGGCGGCGAGGAGTTTTCTTTGATATGTTTTAAGATGATGAATAATAATCCCAAATCTCTGAAGGCAATTTTTTTATATATAGAAACAATGGTAGGCAAATGAAGATAGCCTTCCCTCTGATCCATCATGGAGGTTTTTGGAAACCTTCTGATGTATGTCCAGGAACCAACTTAAGATTGTAAAAATTGTTTGTAAGCCGGAATGTCGCTAATGAATTTATCACTAATTACGGAATATTGCTAATGAATTTATCACTAATTACGGAATATCCCTAATGAATTTATCACTAATTATCATTGCTTACTCTAATATATTCTTCTCTATTGGTTTTTATGCTGCTTTGTTGTGCTCGACTTGATATTTCTGTCACGGAATTTTGTTTTTATTCGAAATGCATTTTCATTTGTGAATAGAAAAGAGGTGTTTTCTGTCAAACTCCTATTGGCTTCCTTCGGAAACAGTTTTCTCTGTTGCGTGTACCAGGCCGCCTACAGTATCGTGCACTGTACCAGAAAATATGTTATCTTAACAAAACTTCTTCAAAGTAGGAAAATTAGCAGGGTCATCGTTTGGGGGGGGGGGGGGGTGCTTGTCCCCCTCCTCCCCAATTATTTGGAGAGAAAAAATTATAATATAGCCCATCCCCCTTGATTATCCGGATATGAATCTCTCTTGTCCCCCCAATAAAAAGGCTGGAGCTACGCCTCTGAAAATTAATAATGGGAAAACTGAAGTGAACCTTAAAAAATGTTAAGCCAAAGGCTAAAATGTGTGAGGTGTAAAATGTGTATTTCTTGTTTGTTTTCTTTTCTTTGTTTTCTCTTTTTTTTTGCATAATGTTTTAGTAGTTTTAACAAATGTTTAGTTGTTATAGTTAAACGTTCCTTTTTTGTGTTATTTTTCTTTGTTCCTTTATATATTTATGTGGTTGCCTAAAGATGCCTGTGGACCTCTGAATTTTCCACCCTAGATCATGTGCGTATACATTCTTTACAATTCAGGGTAGGCAAAATATTTGCCGTTTTTACATGATACTTTCTTTGATTTAAACTAATTTCCATAGTAATTCATTAACCAACTGCAAATGGTGATCTAAAAAATGGTAATCGTAAATTCGGCGAATTGGCCCTCGTAAATCATGTACATGATGTACATTCTTTACGATTCAAGTTCGGCAAAATAGTTGCCACCTTTACATCGTAATTTCTTCGATTAAAACTAATGTCCATATTAATTGATTAACCAGCTGCTCATTATTTTACTGAAAGTAAGTTATATCTTTTTTTTATCTTTTTTAATATATCTTTTTTTTGCAGATTTTAATTAAATTTTAGTAATTTTTCTGAGTCTATTTTCTTTTCTTAATTTGAATAGGTGGTATGGTCTCTGATACTATTTATGAAGATCACAAACACTGTTTTTAACATTAAGTATATGTTTCTACTTATATTTCCTTGAAGGTTGAAGAACTAGTTAGAGAACTCGAAGAGCAAAAGGAACTATCGGCGAACCGGCTTGCAGAATTGGATAAGCTTCATCAAGACTATAAATCTGTATTGCAGCAGCTGGAACATCTTAAGATGGATGTGAGTAAAGTAACCTTTAAAATGTCGTACTATAACTAGTCATAACCTCACCTGCCCTGAGTCTCAGGCAAGTGACCTAAAACCTGAAAAAGTGGAAATTTGCTCAGATTGCTGAACTGAGCTGAGGCAATGAATAGATACTATTGGGAAAGTGATTGGAGATGCTGGGCATCCGTGAACAAGTACTAAATTGAGAGAGGAATTTGGGAAAATATTTGGGGGGGGCCTCCCGCCCAGAGTCTCGGGCAAGTGACCCAAAAATTTGAAAAATTTTGTGAAAAATTGAAATTTTCTCAGTATGTGGGGCTGAGCTTAGGCAACGAATAGGTACTATTTGAAAGATAAAGATGGCTTTAAACGATTGTTTGCCTGTTATTTCAAGCAAATTAATGGTCCTCGATCTCGAGTCCGTTGATTTTGGATTGAAGTTATCAAGTATTTTGCAGTAGGTTGCATATGTTGTATCAAGACATGGCTAATTGTAGACAGAGAAAAGCCAAGACAGATAGTCCAAGTAATTGAGAGGCAAATGTTTAAATGGCTGGGGCACGGGTAAATGGCGGGAGCATGCATGACGATAAATCAGAGTCGGAAAGCGTCACTTTTCAAAAGATCAGGATTGATTATTTTTCCTGATAGTTTGAAACGATTCCATTGTGTAATTCAATTTTTCGTAAAAAAAAGAAAATTAATATACCTTACTGAAATCAGAGATTCCAATCTGTTTGAAAAATAAAGATAAGCACGCGCATAGGGTTGGAGGACCTTTAGGCTTGCACATTTCCTCAGAATCTCAAAATTTTAACAATTTTACTCATAAGAACTTACACTTTTCATGTAATTTGTTTATATTTTTTTAACTTCAACTATTCCACAAAAAAAATAGCCAAAATGATGAAAAGAAAAGTGTATCAAAGTTAGCGGTGGAATATATAGTTGGAATCAAGTATTGCGATAATCGGGGTGTTTGAATTCCACCAAGAACCGAGATATTAAGAAAGACTTACAAAAAAATAAACAGCAAATAAGCAACAAAAACAGATAAGTAACAATAATTTTTTTAAAAGCAATAAAGTTTGAACTGAATCTTCTTAAGTAATATTATTTGAAAAAAGTAAACATATAATCCCAGTCCAGGTTGGATCGGAATTCTATCGAGAAGCGAGTTTACTATTCTCAATTTTTTAAACAATTCCACTACTCAATTCAGCTCAATCATAAAAGAAATGCTTTTATATATATATATATATATATATATATAATATATATATATATATATATATATATATATATATATATTATATATATTATATATATATATATATAATATATATATATATATATATATATTTATATATACATTATATATATATATATATATATATAATATATATATATATATATATACATATATATATATTATATATATATATATATATAATATATATATTATATATCTATAATATATATCTATATATATATATATATATATATATATATATATATATATATTATATATATGCTTGAAATTTCCTGACCATATATGTTTTTTTTTTCTTTAATTGATTAATTGACATTACTTAAAAAAGTTCAGTTGCAACTTTGACCTTAGTGCCTAGTAAATTGTAAATTTGAACTAATTTTTTTTTTTTTTTTTTTTTTTTTTTTTTTTTTTTTTTCTTTTTTTGTTCTTTTGCTTACATCTTTTTTGTTGAATTGAATTTAAAAAAAAAAAACAAGTTTTTTCAACTGAAGGTAAGGAGTAACATTAAAACATAAAACGAATAGAAATTATTACGTATATGAGGGGGTACGCTCCCTCGTTAATACCTCGTTCTTTACGCTTGGTATTAAAAACTTTTTTTTTATTTAATTTCTGACCGTTTTTTAAATAATGCTGGAAAATCCGTGATCTTTCTTCTGGCAAAAAATACAAAATTCCACATTTTTCAGATAGGAGCTTGAAACCTCTACAGTAGGGTTCTTTGATACGTTGTATCTGATGGTGTGATTTTCATTAAGATTCTATGAATCTTAGGGGGTATTTCACCCTTTTTTCGAAAATAAGGCACATTTTATGAGGCTCGTAACTTTTGATGAGTAAGACTAAACTTGATGAAACTTAATATATGAAATCAGCATAAAAATCCAATTCTTTTGACGTATCTAATTGTGTCAAAATTCCGTTTTTTAGAGTTTCGGTTACTATTGAGCTGGGTTGCTCCTTACGTACAACTCGTTACCACGAACTGTTTGATAGAAAAAGAGACAAGCTATCCGAAAAACAGAAGATATAGAAATCTCAGTGTTCTCAGGGCCACATACATTCACTTCCCCTTTTTACGTCCTACTTAATATTAATTAACCAAATATAAATTTTGCTACGTTGGCGAAATCAGCTATATTCACTAAGGAATTCATTATGAAAAAATTGATCTTCTGCATATAAACAGTCAGTTGCTTTGGTGTTCTCATCGAAGCAACTCTATTAGCTTCTGTGACCTACAAGATCGACTGCGACAATTGTAGATTTTTTGGTTCTATTTATTTCTTGGTTTTGGATTTTATTTGTTTTTAGTTTATTCTGGTTTTATCTTTGTTTCATCAGCGTTGGAGATGCTTTGTTTTCATAGAGGCGAGATATCCGCGTCGTTTTAGTTTTTATCTCTTCTTTATGCTGGCCGTTGTCCCGTTTGTTTGTTCTTTGTTGAGATTTCTCTCTATTGTTCTTTATTCAAAGCCTTCCTCTAATACCCTTCCAGGTAGTTCCCATTTTTCTTTACATCCTCCCAACCCAACCGTGGACGACCTGCTTTCCTTTTAGCCCTTGACGGTTGGCCGAAAAGAACAATCTTCGACAATCTGTCATCCTTCATCCGCAGAAAGTACCCTAGCCATCTCACCTTTCTCTCATTATAGCCCTAGAAAGCGGGGTTGAACCACACTCTTCGTACAGTAATACTGTATGAAATTCGGTCAGTCAGCCGGGTACCCAAACTATGCGTAGGCATTTCTCTGAAAACATCTAGCAAATCTTCGTCCGTTTTACAAAATGTCCATGCTTCAGAACCATATTTGACCACTGACATCACTGTAGCTTCCAATATCCTAATCATGGTTCGCAGACTTATCTTTCCATTCTTCCAAACTTTTTTTAACTGTGAAAAAACA
>CM051259.1:10742136-10772136 GCA_027921565.1 Artemia sinica | reverse complement strand
GCAAAGATTTGACAAGGAGTTAAACAGGGTCGTTCCCAACCTCCGGTAATTTCGTTGTAAAAATGATTTATTTAGCATAACCATACAAATGAGCTAATAGTTTTCCAAATACTGTCTTCCAGCTCAAGGCACCTATAACTACAATTTACCCAGTCTTCGTAAGCTTCGGTGAAGGTGTCAACAGGGTCATCACGTAGACAGGTGGTCAAAGTTTTTTTTTATCCCTTCCAGCGTCCCATGGGGATTTCCTTTGAGGGATATCTTCATTCTCGGGAATAAAAGGAAGTCTAGCAGGGCTAGATCTGGGCTGTATGGAGACTTGGGAAACGCAGCGACGCATATTTTCTCTGGCAACTCGTGAACAATGATTGGGGTGTGACTCGGCGCGTTATCGCGGTGTAAGATTCAATCGTCACGATGTGTTTTTGGGACCGTCAAACCCTGTCCTTAATTGTTTTAGCACTTCAATTTAATACCCGCTGTTGACAGCCTATCTTTGGTGCACAAATTCGTTATGTACTAAACCTTCTTTGTCAGAAACACAATGAGCACGAGCTTCACCCTTGATTTGCTCGTTCTTGCTCTCTTTGATCGAGGATTTACATTGGTGTGTCACTCTGACGCTTAGATTTAGGATATCCGAAGATCCGTGTTTCGTCATGTGTGATGACTGTGTTTAAGAAGTCAAGATCAGTTTCGAAACGTTCAAGCAGGTTCTGAGACATCGTGATGCGCCTTCATTCCGTCAGGAGCGCTTTGGGGACCATTTTTACCCACACTTTCCTCATGTTCGAATCTTTGTTCAAAGTTGGTGAACGACTGTTTTCGGCACTACTCATATCAGCTACCATCTGAGCCTCAATCGTCGATCGCTATTTAAAGTTTTTGCACATTTGTCAGGTTTGGTTGTTGAAGGGCATCCTGGTAATCTCTCGTGCCACTTTAAGATTTGGATCTGGAACATCAAGTCATCCCCATAGGCTTGCTGCAGCATCTCAAGTGTATATGCACCATTCTTACTCAGTTTGGCCCGAACAATCGCATAACGTTGCTCTGTTTTGTGTGCCATCACTGTTCCAACTATTTTTTTTACATGTTTCAAACATGCCCTTCACGTGATGAGAGCTCCTGCCTCAACTACAGCCCACGGGTGTTTGAGCAACATCACTCACTTTTGCTGAAACCTGCCACCTTTGTTTTGCTGGGAGTCGTTGCGCTGGGGCGTTGGGGTCAGGGGTTTAATGTCTGGATCTGCCCTGAATTTATTTGAAAGATTATGTCAATTAACATCCCTCTTGGAATTTCGTAGAATTTAGATATGTAAAGTTAACTACTCTGTTTTAAAACATTTAAACGGATTTAAACATTACTTTAAATCCGGAAATACTAAATTTAATACAAACAAATTTCCAATTTCTGCAAAAATCACCAATTAACAATCCTAGTTCATTTTTGATCCGAATTTCAATTGACGATGCTTTTTTTCAGCTTGCGCATTTATTTCACCTCAACGCAAGGCCGTACCCGGGATTTGTTTTTTTTTTTTGTCACAAAAGTCGTGTTTTGCTACTTCCTCCTTTATTTTATTCTTGATGAAATTGCATGTTTTACCACTAAGTAAAATTAAATTATCAAGTGGACTGTCAATTATTCTTTTAATAACAATTTTGAATGTTTTGGGTAAATTCCTAGTTCTTTCTTATTGTTGAGAATTTACGCTGGTCTATTTTGAGTAGAAAAAAAGGATGATGTTGATATTTGCTTAAAGCTAATAAATTTCTGGGACTGGATTTTTGATTATAATGTATGCATGATTCAAGCTTTATTTAAAATTCATTATATTTTAAGGCCTAGCCTCTAGGCCTAGCCCCTCACCCAAAATTAATATTCTTCAGGAAGTCTGATCGAATTGTTGTGCCTCCTTTTTTTTACATTTTTTGGTTCACATTCTTTAGAAGAAAGGCATACTTATACTGAAGAGATCGAGAATTTCGAACAAAATAAATATCTTGTTTGGTGTTCGTAAGATATATGGCGCTTCACCAGAGCTTATTACCAACAGTTAGATATGGCATTAGCGCTTGGAATATCAATATCTCTTTTGCCTTTGATCTCTAATTGACTCGAGTTTTTTTTGTTTTTTTTTTTTTTTTTTTTTTCGCACGAAATTTTCATATTAACCATTGCCGTCTGGTAATGAGCATTTCATGAAACGACCTATAATATCTAAATAACAATGTTCCTAGCCTTTATTATTAGCATGTCTATCAATTTTTTATTTCTTTTATAACATAAGACCTTGTTGTAAAAAGAGATATAGCTCTAAAAGGAAAAAACAACAGCAAAAAAAAGAGATATATCTTTTAGGCTTGAAACGGCAAAGGTTTTTCTTTATTTGACCCTGGTTCCTTTCCATATAACTTTTTCTTCTTCAAGGAATAACTATAATTTTTTTTTATTATTTGTTTCTATTGCCCTCTGGTAATGAGCATTTTCAATGAAATGACCTACAAAACACCCTAACGACAGGTCTTTTTTTCTCTTTTCTTGTAATTTTGGATCTTTTCCTGATACGAGGAACGCTTTTTGTGTTGGGACGGTAAAGGTTCTTGTTTATTTGATGTCTTGTTGCCTGGGCTCTGCTTTATTTTTGATATAACATCTTTTCCTCCACAAGGCGGAAGAACTTATTCGGCAGAAGCAGCTAAGAACAGAGGTCATAACATTAGAAGATATGCTCGCCCAAGTTCGTAAAGAGTATGAAATGCTTCGTATTGAGTTTGAGCAGCAATTGGCTGCTAATGAGCAGACGGACCTATTAATAGAGAGATGCGTCATTTAAATAAACGTCCACTACAGAATCATAATCTGCAACTTAAAGGGGAAATTGGAAGATACAAAAGGAAGTACAGGGAAGTGGCTGTTGATCTTTCTAAGGTTTGTTTGTTTGTTATTTTGTGTGGTTCTTCTCTTCCTTTTTTCTTTTTTTTTAGTATATTAGATCGTTTTACAAGTTTCACTTTGTGGATAAATTTATTATATGGCTTTATCAGTGGAGTCATATCTGTGCAAATGCAAAGGCTTTTGTTCTATTAGAGAGGAAAGACGCAATTACTCTAATTAAGTAGTGGTTACTTTGAAATTCATTGGAAGTTTTTCACTAATGTATTGCGGTTAATTCGATCGAAAACTTTTTAAGGTTTTTCTAAGATCTTTCTAAGGTTTGTTTGTTTGTGAGGTTCTTTTCTTTGTTTGTTTTGGACTGTGGCCAGTAGAGTGAAAAGATGAAAGAATAAAATAACGCGGATATTTCGCCTGTATGTAAATACAGGCATCCTTAGCACAAAAAAAAAACAAAGATAAAAAAAACTAAAAACAAATAAAAACACCACCGATATTAATAAAATACAATTGTCGCAACCGATCCACGTATGAAACAATAGCTATTAGCGTTACCTCAATGAGAACACCCAAACGACTAAGTAAAAAGTGTAAAAATTGAAAGTTAATTATTCTGTTGCGAAATGATCCTCTTTTTAGCTATTCTTGAAGCATTCTTGTTGGTCTAGTAGGTAATCTCGTCCCTTGGTGATTATGTAAAATCTTATTTGGATCATTTTTCAAAAGGTTATCATAATTGGGTCAATATTTAAATTTACTGTGTCTTTATTTATTGAAAGATTAGCAAACATTTTTTTTAATTTCTATAGCCTCCCTCGCCCACTGAGAAAGCCCTCTATCATTAAAAATAGCCGTGGCCTCATCATGATGAGCTGATCATCATGAAGTGAACTCTACAAGAAGAGAAAAGATACAAGAATATTCTCAGGTAAGAGAAAAGATAACTGAGTATCTTTTCTCTTCTTGTTGAGCTCACTTCAAAAGCTTAGACTTTTTTTTTTATGAGCACTGTGGATGACTTGAAGGAGGTCCTTGTCGAAATATTTGCTTGTTTTTCGTCTTTATATTTTGCTACTGGCTGACAAATTCCTCGTTTTTTCTCAACTATTTGATTTTATTTTTCATTTATTATATCCTCTTTTCTTTGTTTCGTGCGACATTAAGTTAGAAACTCCTCCTACATATGCTCAAGGCTTTCAACCTTCATGCGTCTCTAAGTTCAGTTAGCAGACGATTTACGAAATATAAGGCGGTTGGGAAGGGAAACAAATTTCAGGGCCGTATCCAGGATTTTGTTCAGGGGGGGGGGGGTTACTAATTTTTTTACTTTTTTTTGGGGGGGTTACTAATTTTTGACTCAGTTTTCGACTAATTTTACTGATTTTTACCTAGGTTTTACTAATTTTCGACTTATTTTCGAGTCGGTCAAAAATTTCGGGGGGGGGGGGGGGTTCAAACCGGGTAACCCCCCCCCTGGATACGGCCTTGACAAATTTCCCCGAAGTTGTGAGCTCTCTAGATCTTTTTTTTTTTACGCCGTAAACTTTCGGTTTCCGTTTGATCTCTCTTAATATTTTTAGGACCATTGGTTTGATACCATCACCCCTGGAAAAAAAAAACAGATAAAACTTTATCCTTGATCTTTTTTCTTGAACAAATACAAAATTCTACATTTTTGCAGATGGGATCCTGAAACCAACACAGTAAGATTCTCTGTTCTCTGACGTACTGAGTCTGATGGCGGGGGTATTTTCCCCTTTTCAAAAATCAGGCAAATTTTTTCAGGCCTTTGTTTTTGATAGGTAAAACTGAACTTATCTAATTTTATATATTTGGGATCAGCATAAAAAGCTAATTCTGTTGTTATATCTATTGCTGTCAAAACTCCATTTTTTTAAACTTGCGGTTACTATTGGGCCGAGTCGCTCCTCACAGTTGGTTACTACAGAATGTTTGATAATTATACTAGGTAAATACATATCTTAGGAATGTTGCGATTTGTATTCGGCTAACCTAACCCACTACCCTTCTACTAGGCTTACGCTTTAGGCTATATTTGAGAGAATGAAGTCTTTTTAATAAATTATATTATGTGTCTTTCAAAACTGGTCAAAATAAATTGTGAGTTGATAAAACCAACCCTTTTGATAAATAACATATGTAATAAATAAATTCTTGTACTTTTTTTTCCTGAAATACGTTCAACTTTCATTCTAAACGAAAATTTTGTAGTTTTGATGGTGTGGCAGAAGGCGACAAAATCTGTATTTGCTTCCCTCCCCCCCCCTCCCGAGAAAAAAACCTAGATCCAGCTCCAGGATTGGGCGGGAATTGGTGAGTTTAAAGGATTGACTATCATTTGTAACATATTCATCTGATATCTGTTCCACCATATCCATTGGGCTATTTCTTTAACTTTTTAAACATGTTCCTAAGTAGACCCCGGCGCCGCGCCGGTGGATCGACCGAACGCCGCCGACGAGAGGCCCGGTCGAACGCCGGCGAAGTGTCGTAACGCCGCCGAAGTGTCGTAACGCCGCCGGCGCGCCGCAGGCATTATGAAAAAATTAAGCTTCTAAGTTCAAAGTTATATTCAAAGTTTTTACCCAGATTAACTGACGAATTTTGTGATACGGTATTTGAAGTTTTATATGCAGTAATGCTCGATGAAAAAAACTACTAATTTTGATAATTATTTATGTTAAGAATACATAGCTAATAGATACTTCAACTGCTCGTATTATGCAAGGGTTCTGAAACGCCACAGCCATTTTGTTTCTACCAGATTTCTACTTCTCTTGATGAATAAAGAAGAAGACCAGTTTCCAGCCAGCGACTTGTGAATTTTTGAACTCATGAATAGGCTCGAATCTGTTGTAAATTTAAGCTGTGATTTGAGAAAGACTTTAATTTGTGATTTGAGAAAGAATTGACATTTATGTTTGCGGTCAACATTGATCGCGCCGGCGGCGCGCCGCCGGCGTCTTACCGGCGGCGCGGCGCGGCGTGTGGTTTTTGCCCTGCCGCCGCCGGTCTTCCCTCATCGGCGCGGCGCCGGGGTCTATTCCTAAGATAGTTGGATCATCAACAAGTTTCCATGTATCTGAGAAACTAATACCAAGGTTATTTATCATTACAAGAAATAAAATTTGGGGTAAGAGGGATCTCTGGGGTACGCCATTGTAAATTGAGAGCGGATCAGAATATACATTTGGACTTTTGACAACTTTTGTTCTATTAGAAGTCCACTGTTATAATATTAAACTTATTATAATGATATAATGTAATTATTTACTATTTCGGAGGGTATAGTATGATTGCTGTGTAAAAATCCTCCTCAGCTGTGTTCGATGTTTCTTATCTGGTTCTGGTTAATTGCTTTAATTTGGATTGCTTAAGGCCCATTCACAGTGAGATTTTGCTAGCCCTAATTTCAGCTAATCAGAATTTTCCCAAATTTTGTCGGCCAATCAGGAAATTATAAGAAAATGGTATAGACTTGAATTAGCACTAGCTAAATATCGATCAAGGAGGCACACTTGTGCCTCTATAAAGAGGTGACCCACCACAATGTTAAGCGATTTCAGGTCCTAGAGGTCGCAGAGAGACGGCGGTAATCGCATTTTGTAGCCCAAGCTCAAACTAAGAAACTTGCAAAATTTCATCCTCCTCCGACTTTATCTTCATGGGGTAAACTGGGCCGGAAGTTTCGACCCTCCCACCACAGCCCCCCTTTAACGTTGTCCGATTGGGCTGAAATTTAGAGGTTAAGCTTTCCTAGGGCCCGGGAGCTTATCCTCGAAATTTCAGCTCAATCCGATCACTCCTTCCCTGTTTTCAAAAAACCAAATATAGCCACTTAAAATTCATCATTTCTTCTTTTTTTTTTTCTTAGCCACGCCTACAGGCCACAGTTGGCAACTGATCCGGGTGAATGAGGACTCATTCGAAGCAGAATTCGACCTGTTAGGGCCTTTTGATATTTTCAGACCGAAAAAATTATCCCCCGAATTTACATTTACGAAAAACCTCGTTTTCCTATAAGAACCCGCTATAAGCGGGCTAGCCCGCGAAAACGCGGGCTCGTTTTCCTATAAGAGCCCGCAAGCGATTTCCGGTCCTAGCGGTCGCAGAGAGACAGCGGTAATCGCATTTTGTAGCCCAAGCTCAAACTAAGAAACGTGCAAAATTTCACCACCCCCCCCTCAGACTTTATCAAGGAGGCACACTTGTGCCTCTATAAAGAGGCGACCCACCACAATGTTAAGCGATTTCAGGTCCTAGAGGCCGCAGAGAGACGGCGGTGATCGCATTTTGTAGCCCAAGCTCAAACTAAGAAACGTGCAAAATTTGATCCTCCTCCGACTTTGTCTTCATGGGTAAACTGGGCCGGAAGTTTCGACCTTCCCACCACAGCCCCCCTTTGACGTTGTCCGATTGGCCTTTGACGTTGTCCGATTGAAATTTAGAGGTTAAGCTTTCCTAGGGCCCGGGAGCTTGTCCTCGAAATTTCAGCTCAATCCGATCAGTCCTTCCCTGTTTTCAAAAAACCAAATATAGCCACTTAAAATTCATTTCTCTTTTTTTTTGTTATCCACGCCTACAGGCCACAGTTGGCAACTGATCCGGGTGAATGAGGACTCGTTCGAAGCAGAATTCGACCTGTTAGGGCCTTTTGATATTTTCAGACCGAAAAAATTATCCCCCGAATTTACATTTACGAAAAACCTCGTTTTCCTATAATAGCCCATGTTAATTTTTCCCACCACAACCCCCCTTTAACGTTGTCTGATCGGGCTGAAATTTAGAGGATAAGCTTTCCTGGGGCCTGGGAGCTTATCCTCGAAATTTCAGCTCAATCTGATCACTCCTTCCCTGTTTTCCAAAAACCAAATATCAAGTTTTGTGGGAATTTGCTTTGCGAAAATAGATACCATTTACTAAAAAACAATTACAATTGTGTCTCATTAGTCCAGCGGTTGATACTTCAGACTGTCAGGCGGAAAACCCGGGTTCGATTCACCGTCAGAGCAAATTTTTTATATACTGAATTTAAACTTTAAAAAAGAAACTCAGTTTCTTTTTTAAATTATTTGAAAAAAATTACGTTTTCTAAAGAGTTAAAGAGGCTGAGTTACAAGGTCGACCCTTAAAACGTACAGGGATTAGGAGGCACAGTTTGGGGGCTGTTAAAGAGGCTGAGTCACAAGTTCGAACCTTAAAACGTAGAGGAATTAGGAGGCCCCCTGTACGACGTGATTTGAGTATTCAGGAATTATAAGCCTTAACACAAGAATGTTCAAGAGCGGGGGGTTTGGGGGGCGGCACCCCCCCAACTTTAACTCCTGACACGATCAGCTAACAGTTAGTCAAGCAATAATAAGTAATAAACTACAAAAACGTGCAGAAATTATTTGAAAAAAACTACGTTTTCTAAAGAGTTAAAGAGGCTGAGTTACAAGGTCGAACCTTAAAACGTACAGGGATTAGGAGGCACAGTTGGTGGGCTGCCGCCCCCCAAACCCCCCGCTTTCGCAGCCTGTAAATAAAAAAAAATTATTCCGTATATGAAAGAGGCTGTGCCCTCCTCAACGCCTCGCTCTTTACGCTAAAGTTTGACTCTGTCTCACAACTTTATTTTTCAAAACAATAAAAAACTTTAGCGTAAATAGCGAGGCGTTGAGGAGGGCACAGCCTCTTTCATATACGGAATAATTTCTGTTCGTTTTAAGATTTAATGTCGCTTCTTACTTTCAGTTTAAAAACTTTTTTTTTTTATTTAAAGGCTGCGAAAGCGGGGGGTTTGGGGGGCGGCAGCCCCCAACTGTGCCTCCTAATCCCTGTACGTTTTAAGGTTCGACCTTGTAACTCAGCCTCTTTAACTCTTTAGAAAACGTAGTTTTTTTCAAATAATATTAATAAAGCTCCTAGTGAATTGGCCTTTATATATTTGGACCATCCATTCTGAAATAAAATGGGTTCGATTCTTATGATTTATCGTATAGAAACTAGTATTATAATACTACAATATAAAAAAAAAAAAATAAAAAAAAAGAAAAATCCATCTGTGTTTTACACTAAGGGTGGCAGTGTTCTAGTAGATGGGATTTTGTCTATTTTGTATTGTAGCTATTGTTGGGTTTTATTGTATCAAGAAAAATTTAGTATGCAATGTATATATACATACTTACGTGTTTTTAAAAACCTATGACCATATACATAAAAATAAACCTGAAAACAGAAAGAAAAATGGTGATTCTCAATTTGTCACTGCCTTCCGGGCTTTCGCGGGCTTCCTCTGTAAAACATCTTAACGCAATAATTAGGTCTCACAAAATAGACCCGCAAATATCTTGAACAACTATATATCTTCTCGAAAAAAATTTGTCAATTAAATTCACCAATCATGCATTGGTAATTTTTTCCTACGGAAGTCCTACGGAAGAGACTATATTGAGAATTATCTTTTTCGGTTGTGAGCTTAATGTCATGGATTTATGTTGACGTTTCAGAAATAAATCACATTTCATATGCTCAAAAAACACGAAAATTCATCTGGAATTCAGCAATTTTTTTTTTATTGAGTTTTATTTTAGTTGTGTCTCTTTGCCTTTTCAGACAAGAAAAGAAGCCGAAGAGACTCAAAACAAGATAACAACTTTGGAGCAGCAACTGTCCGCAAAAGAAGAAGAAATTCAAGCATCGATTATGAAAGAGGAGCGAAAAACGGAGGTTAAAATTGAAGCAAACGATGACCCAGAGGTACTGCCATAGACTTAGCATAAGATAAGATATTTACTTCAAGAAATGTCATCACATAACCCGATGTACCGAGTTCAAATTTTTGGGTCAGTAAATAAAAGCAGGACAAACAAAAAAGCAACGAAAGCTAAAAGAATGCCAAAATTAAACATGTCAGAATGAAATTCCGTTTGTTAGTCATTATTTAAACTGAAAATGGTCATAACATGTTAATGAAATAAAACTCGTTAAAACAATATATATAATATATATATATATATATATATATATATATATATATATATATATATATATATATATATATATATATATATATATATTATATATATATACTATATATATATATATATATAAATTTAAAGGGGCATTACAAAAATGAAGAGAAAAAACGAGAACACATACAAAATATGTATTATGTATTAATATGTAGCCAAGGCTCAGGGTGTTTTTTCACAGTTAAAAAAAGTCTGGAAGAATAGGAAGATAAGTCTGCAAACCAAGATTAGAATATTAGAAGCTACAGTGGTGACAGTGGTCAAATATGGCTCTGAAGCATGGACGCTCCGAAAAGCGGACGAAGATTTGCTAGATGTTTTCCACAGAAATTGCTTAAGGATTGTTCTGGGTACCTGTCTGACTGACCGTATTTCAAACAATAGGCTATACGAAAAATGTGGTTCAATACCGCTCTCTAGGGCTATAATGAAAGAAAGATTGGGGTGGTTAGGGCACGTTGTGCGGATGAAGGATGACAGATTGCCGAAGATTGTTCTTTTCGGCCAACCATCTAGGGCTAAACGGAAAGCAGGTCGTCCCCGTCTGGGATGGGAGGACGTCATAAAGAAAGATTTAAAGGAAATGGGAACTTCGTGGGCGGGTGTAAAAAGGGAGGCTTTGGATAGATTGGGGCGGCGGAGGAGCGTGCGTAGCTGTGTTGGCCTCAGGTGGCTTGGTGCTGCGATGAGTTGTTAGTAGTAGTAGTAGTATTAATTTATGATGTAATAATTTATGGTAACTCTACATAGTGTGTATTGCTATCTTGCGCTTTTGAAACAGTAAAAGTTTCCTAATGCGTTTGGAAACTGATTTTTAAGTTGAAACCAGTTGAAAACTGATTTGAAAGCAGAAAAAACTGGTTGTATAAGTCTACTTTTCTAAACTGATTGATTTATTGCTACCACTCTTGTTAGATGTATGGTTGCCGTGTTGCTATGTTTTTTATTTATTATCTGGCATCTATTCAGGTTATTAGTCTTTGGGTAATGTATTTTCTCTTTTTGTCTACGAATACCTATAGTGAAGACTCAAATACCCAGTATGTGGACGGCTCAATTCCCACCATATTGGCCTATTTTCTCTTTTTTAGAATATTATGACAATCAGCTACTCAAATGTATGTACTGTATCTTCACTGTCCCGCGTAAAAATCGTATTTAACATTTTTACACTTAAAATAATTGCCATGAAATATTCTATTGGCAAACTATCATTTTATGCGATTATCAAACATTCCATGGTGTCACGACCAGGGTTTCCACTTGGACATTGTTATTCTCAATAGTGTCATAGATTTTTACTTTGATTTTCGCAATGTTCAGTTTAAATGTAAAATTTTGCGATTTTACGCAAAAGTTTGTGTTTTGTGATATGCAGCAACATTTGTCCGATAAACAGCATTTTTCTTATGTAATTGATTGAAGTCAGATGTATAGGAACATCTAAATGCAGCAGACACAACGTTGTCATAAGATCAGTAAAAAAAAAACGAATGAAGATTGAAGCAGCTTTAGACATATATTAGGCTATATTTCTTATTTATCACCAAAAAATATGATTTTTGTGTTTGTTTGTATTTCTAACAAAAGTACAAATCTTTATACTCCGCAACATTAAACTGAAAAGTATTGAGGCAATTCATATATTTCCCCTAATATTTATTTGTCGGGGTGTATTTTATGGTATGCATTCTTTTTGTGTTGCGAAAGAAATACTTTGGCTCTGCCTTTTTTTGAGCTGCCAATTTTGGTTTATTGCATTTTAACGAAACTGTGAACCTCAGGCCGGATTGTTGAATGTTACGTGATCGAAAGCTGTTTATTTTTGGGGTCAAGGGGAAGTTTTCGCTTTTTCTTTAGAATTCTTGGATTTAGAATTCTTCGTCCGAGAGGGCGAGGGTTCGAATCCTAGTGCATCCAATTATTTGGTTTGGGACGGGGGGTCAGTGGCGTGACTCTGTAAGCTCAGCCAGAGTCGACCCAGCTCTAAATGGGTACCTGGGGAAATCTGGGGAAGGTAAACAGGAAGGATGTGCAAAAGCACAGGATGGTTGGTCCCCAACCCCCCATTGCACCTCCTGGCTGAAGGGCCAAGAAGCGGAGATCAGCACCGCCGGTAGGGACTGTAAAGTCCAATGCCGTATTCTTTACTCTTTTTTTTTAGCCAGAGCCTACAGTATTTGTGCTGAAAAGGAGATGTATGGTTTGTGTTGAGAGAACTATCAGAGGTTGTTACGCCAAGCAAGTATGGGGCAATTCCTTAGCGTCCCTTAATATCTTCTTATATTATAGAAATTTTATATATATATAATTATAATTATATATATAATTATATATAATTATAATTATATATATAATTATATATAGAAATTTGAGAAACCAAAAAGCAACATATTCCCACAGGTCCAAAAGAACTGCCATCTTTTGTTACTAGCCCTATTTAATCTTAATTCGGGTTGAATTTGTCATTTCATTTTCTGCGTTTGGGTCTGAGGCATAGGAGTGGTATCAAATATGCCTCATAAACCTTAACTGTTATCTTGTTCCAAAAGAACCTTTGCTCATGGAACCCTTGTTCTCTTGCACCTTTTGCTCCTTTATTAGTAGTACTTTTTGAAAGTTGGCTCGCGGCAGGAAAATCAGCCTTTAAAATCGAGAAAGTCATATTTCTATTAGTATTGATCGCTATTCCTCGAAGAGTTTGTCAAAGAATATTGCATCACTTCTTTATTACAAACATTTATTCACGGTATATTCAAAATGTGAAGATGTTGACAACTTTTGCTCTGATACGTATCGGAAGAAAATATATGAAGCAATTCACTAAAAAATGACCAAAGTTAAGATTCTATACAAACTAAGACCTATCTAGATTCGGTGCAAGACGACCTGGCTGGGTTTAAAACCGAGACCAGTCTAAGCTGCACTTAGGCCTTCCAATTTTTAATCTGTATGAGTGAAATGCAAAGTGGGCACATGATGCCTCCTCCTCACCCCGCTCCTCTATCTCCCAACCCACTTTTTAGCAGAAAGGCATCCACGTTTCACCTTGCTTAACGTAGAGTTGTAAAATTATTTTCAAGGTACAAAGTGTTGCGTGCATAAGGTAGGACTGTGGCCGCTCCAACATCGTCTCTTAATGCCCTTTGGGTATGTTTGTATAAAAAGAAAGTTTGGTCTAATGGTGTTAGATGAACCACTTTTTTCTTCTTCTTTGTGTTTCGGGCTTTCATTGCTTCTAGATTCAATCTAAAAATTAGGCAATTCCAATTGTTCCTAAAGCAAGATAAATATGAAATTCAATTTAAATACCAAGTTTCTGGATGAACATTAAAATCACCATAGTTAATTTATTAATAAGTTAATCAATTTTCTGAAAAGAAGACAATTAATAAGCCTTTTTTTATTAGTTTCTCTAATTACTCTATGAAAATAAAGGCTTTTATTCACTTTTTGGCAAAATTACTATTCGGCTTTATATAAGGGTGTGCGTGTAACTGAACCACCGTGTAACTGAACCACCTTGTAGCTGAACCACCGTGCAACTGAACCACTGAACTCAGATTTTCAGTTCTCTAAAAATATTAGGCCATATCATTGGGTAAAACACAAGTTAGAATTTTTACATTTTCAACCTTGTTTGAAATTGTTTGTTCCTTAAGTTCATGATATGAACGCCTGTCAAAAGTATTCACGAAAAAGCTTTGTTTTATTTTTACAAAAGAAAAAGAAGATCCGATGTCACAAACCATTAAAGCTGATTTATTACTCTATTTTTCAGATGAATCAGACCTTTCTGGACGTTAAGTAATAAACATATGTGTTGAAAATATTTGACCTTTGTGAATCTAGATAACAAATTTTGATCAGATGTCCTTGAGGAGATGCAACTAAAAAGGACATGGGAGGGGGACTGGTTGCACTCCAGCCTTTTTTCAACATTCCTTCAACTTGCCCTGTTCATGTTTAGTTTATTAATAAAAAATAGAACTTGACAAAATGCATACATATATATATATATATATATATATATATATATATATATATATATAACTATAATTATATATATATATATATATAATATATAATATATATAATAATAATATAATATATAATATATATGATATTATACTATATATATAATATATATATATATATATATATATATATATATATATAATTATAAATATATATATATATATATATATATATATATATATAATATATATATATATATACATGAAAAAAGTCTTTCAACTAAATCTTCTAGCCTACCCATGAACTTGCAAAGGCAAGTTGTCCTAGGGGCGTGCCAGGAATAGAAAAAAAAGAGAAAATTTTAGTACTAATTTATAGCACAAATTAAGTATACCAGAAATACTGATAATATATAAAAAAAAACAATATATGTGTATAAATAAAATACATAATTCCTTGCTGAGTTACTACTGGAGTCACCGTAACAAAAAAAAAGAAGAAAAACTATCCAAATAATCCACTATACTCCTTCACATACCTCAAATAACAAAAGAAGAAGAAGAAAAAAAACGAATAATAGCTTAGGACTCATTAATAGTACACATTTTTTCCTTGACTTTATTTTTAAAGTTTTCCAAACCATTTTATATCATTAATAATTATATTAATACTAGTCCATAAATTTATAAATAAAATACAAATATTTATTTCTAAATTCTTTAAAGCTTGTTGTGTCATTAGTTGTCTT
The DNA here is from genome assembly GCA_027921565.1 of Artemia sinica. Classification (NCBI taxonomy): domain Eukaryota; kingdom Metazoa; phylum Arthropoda; class Branchiopoda; order Anostraca; family Artemiidae; genus Artemia; species Artemia sinica. Next base: position 10,757,472 of record CM051259.1, on the reverse strand, counting down.
ATCATTACTATTCCATAATTTTATTCCTTGATAAATAAAGGAGAACTTAGACCTTGTAGTAATGACAATTGGAGCAGACAGTGCCTTGCTTGTTCGACTATTATAATTGTGGCAATCAGACCTAACCTTAGACATGCCTGTGAAGCATAAAGGTAGATTATTATTATTATACTTGAACATAAATAACTGGTGATAAAAATCCCGTAAGCCAGCAGCTGGTAAAATTTTTTGTCTTCTATACTCCAATCTCACAGAATCACTATAAGATTTATTACAAAGTAAACGGTTACAAAGTAACCTGAAAGTTTTAACTTCATATCCTCAGGTTTATACCCTTAGCTGTTCTCGACACATTGCAGATACAACGTCTTTTAAAACTGGGTGCAAATTGTGCCTCTTGATTTAGTTGAAGATGCTCCTAAATATTTTCCAAACAATGTGACGGCTGATACCTTCAGCCATTGTAAATGTTCCTGGTATTTCCTTTTCACAACCAATAAAGGAATAAATGCTTTTTGATTGTGTTTGGCATTCTTCTTGACATTTCCCTAAGGTTTGACCTTAATGCTGCATGCTTTTTTTTATTCATAGGATCAAACATGCCATCTTTTCTTGATAAAAAAAAATAATTTTATGTTAGCAATAGGCAACTTGTATAACTTACAGCGCTTGCACCAGAGGCTGAGGGTTATGAACCATAGCTATTTAACTATCGTAGAGTTATTTAACCTTTGAACTGTTTTAAATAAAATGGCCGTCTCAAAATTTAGATCGGATGTATTTAATTCTGTATTTATTTGAAGGCTCAATGAGAGCTGTAATGTTTTGGCATCAAAATGTACCCTTTGAGGTATCTCCCTCCCTCCTAAACTGCAAAACAATGAGATAGCCCCATTGCAGAAGTTTCAGTTCCTTTTTAAATTTGTTTGATTTGTCTGTTGCTTACAGATAGTATTTGTCATTGGGAAACATACGGAAATTTTTTGTTTGGGGGTTTTCTGGAGGATCTTTTATGAGAAGAAAGTATTTGCACGGAGGGGGGAGGGGGTAAGATTTACATAATTCTTTTTTCCACTTCCCTTAGAACTTCTCAATTAAACTAAAAAATAACACGACTCAAAGAAGATTTTTAAATTTTAAAAAGCATAATTTCCGCGAGGGGGGTATTTTCTAGGTGATGGGGTTTCCGTGGGTGGAAGAGGGGAATTTTTCCGCGGGGAGGGGGTAAACGCTTAGACCCGTAGAAAGTGACAGGGTGAAGGGAACCCGCATTAACAGACACAAAAAAGAGAAATAAATCTGGATTAAGAGTTTATGACGTCCGATTTTCTTTGTTTTTGTGACAACAAAACAGAGCATTTTTATAAATCATCTTGACAGTAATTTATATAAAGACTTAAAAAAGAAAACAATTCCAACAAGGTTGAACATGTAAAGATTCTAACTTGTGTTTTACCCAATGTAAGTACGGTGGTTGAGTTGCACGAGGGCTCAGTTACACGAGGGTTCAGCTGCACGGTGGTTCAGTTACACGGTGGTTTAGTTGTACGGTGGTTCAGTTGTACGGTGGTTCACTTGCACGCGGTTCAGTTACATGGTGGTTCAGTTACACGGGGGTTTAGTTAAATGGGGTTAAGGTGCACGAGGGTTCAGTTAAAGGGGGTTCAGTTGCAGGAGGGTTCAGTACCATGAGGGTTCAGTTGCACGGGGGTTCAGTTGCTCGGTGGTTCAGTTTCAGGGGTTCAGTTGCTTGGGGCTCAGTTACACGGTGGTTCAGTTACAATGGAACCTTATATAAGATAATTACTTCAGTAATTCTATTACTCTTTGGCATCTGTCTAATAACGTTTTTTTTTGTTTTTTTTTTTTTTTGCAGGCGTCAGAAGAGAAAGGCAAGATAGAGGACAAACTTGAACTTGAACACTCAAGTGGCGATGAAGTCAAAAAGGAGACGAAAAATGAGAAGGTGGTTCCTGTCGAGTCAGAAATTGTTCGGGATCTAAAGTCTCAGCTGAAGTAAATACATTTGAACTTTAGGGCTTCTTTTGTTTCTAAACGCAATGTGTTGCCATATGTATGGTGTAATAGCTCCACTCAAAGAGGTAGGAGGGATGGGAGTATTTAAAGTTTGGTGAAAGGATAAAGGTAAATGACAAAAGGGTCTCGCTATCCATCTGTGAGATAAAAGGTCAAAAATAAAAATTTAGTTTACGCTACATCTAAAATAGACGAAACATAATTTCTATGATTGTTCGCTCATGATTTTTTTTTTTTTTTTTTTTTTTTTCATGTTCCGACTTCACATTCAAAAATGCAGCAATGGAGAGTACTCTCTCCTATGAATTCTTTATAGCCGTCTTTCATGTTGCTTGATCGTTCCCTTGTATACTACTACAACTATTACTCACAACTCACCGCAGCACCAAGCCGCCTGGTGCCAACACAGCTACGCAAGCTCCTCCTCCACCCCAATCTATTCAAAGCATCCTTCTTTAAACCCTCCCAGGAAGTTCCCACCCCAGCCGCGACGACCTGCTTTCCTTTTAGCCTTAGGCGGTTTGCCGAAAAGGACAATCTTTGGCAATCGGTCATCTGTCGTTCGCAAAACGTGCCCTAGTCACCTCAACCTTTCTCTTATTATAGCCCTAGAAAGCGGGATTGGACCTGTTCGAACATAGTGAAAGGATAGGTAAGGTTGAACATGTTTATAAAACGTCGTTCTTTAACCTATGAAAAGGATAGTGCAGTTTGAGCAAGTGTTTAAAACAATGTTTTTGAACATAGTAAAAAGGTAGTGAAGGTTCGACAGATGTATAAAACATTGTTTTTTGAACATGGTAAAAGGTTAGTTCAATATCAGGTACTTAACTAGCATGGTGACACATATCGAATAAAAAATAAAATAAAATTGAATAGGCCTTGCACAAGTTCATATTTATTTTTGATGTCGAGGGTGCCTTTAAGAAGAATTGAAAAAGAAGTGGCAAGGTCTTTTAAAGAAAATGTTTCTACGTTTGTCTCTGGTTTTCACAAGGATGAATACTATGAAGAGGAAATAACCAAACTAGTTTTGTTTAAGTGCTTAGTAACATGCAATTTAATAGTTAGCATAAGTAAAGCAACCATTGATATTTCATTGTGCTTCTATCTGGATTGCCTTTTTCTCTAAAATATTTGCTAAAATGACAATTCGTGGTAATACAATATTAATCACAGATTTGCCTCCCGTATTAAACGAAAGGCAATATAAGTGTGATATGTGTAAATAAATAATCTTAGTCAGATTTCAAGTTTACATATACATCAAAGAATTCACACATGGGGAAGACAACATGAGTGTGATGTATGTAAAAACAAGTTTACTCAGATTCTACATTTGCATTTACATTAAAGAATTCACTTTTATCCAGCAAAAGCTCACCCTTATACAGCAATCTTAGTTCGTTAAGTTTTTAAGTAACTATACTAATATTGAAATTCAATATATAGATTATAGTAAGTACTGTCAGTATCGATTAAGAAACATTAACTCGCCTACAAGAGGTTTTTTTGCCTCCCTAAAAAAAGTTGCAGAATTCGGTTGTTGTTGTTTTTTAGATAGTGTGGCCCATACGTAAATCCCATATATTACTTATTTTATGTATTAAAACTCTGAACGCCGGTACACAATTAATTTGAAAAGAACTTTTCAAATTGAACAAATAAGGAACTTGAGAGAACAGACCCTATAGGATTTATTAAAGCAGCTTTCGTAACTAGGAATCTCATTACTAACTTTTTGCTATAATCTTTATTAAAAGCGAAGAAAATCCACAGACTTGAGCAACTTCTAACTTTGATTAGGTTTTTCAAATCGTAGCCATAAAGAGCCACATCACTAACAGTTGCTGCGCGACAAAACTGGGCAGGCATCGCAAATTTTGTCACGCAACAACTTTGTCGCAGCAACGCAAATTTTGTCGCGTTGCAAAAGCAGCATCGCTTTTTGCGATGCTAAAAACGCAAAAAGCGATGCTGCTTTTGCTTGATGCTGTAGAATCCTGTAAGGGTATACGCTTATTCAAGTGCACGTCTGTTGTAGTATCAGTGAAGAAAGTTTTCTTTTCGTTCATTTAATTAAAAAAAATTACAATTTGACTGACATGTTTTTGTGTTCTCTTTTTTTTCGTTACAGTGAATTTTTAAGGGTTTTTTTTCAACAAATCCCAATGATCACTTTCTATGGTATCTCCTGGGCTCAGATAGTTGTGTTTTCATGTAAATCGTTGGTTTCAGTGTTATATTACTAATACCATCCGTGTTTTGAAAGCTCCTGCGCCATAATAGCTTGTGCCTATGCCATGACAGTGCATGACAGATTTTGTTCATACTTTTGGTCTTACTAGATTTTGAGAAAATGTGTCTGTCAATAAAAAAGAAGATAAATAAAAAAATCGAAAAATGTTATTTTACATATCTGATTCTCTCCTGTTATATTATGTTAAAATTTGGGTTGGACTTTTCTTGCGGAGAAAATATTAAATCTAATTTTTTTTTTTTTTTTTTTTTTTTTTTTTTTTTTTTTTTTTTTTTTTTTTTTTTTTTTTTTTTTTTTTTTACTTCCAATGTTGTTGTTTTGACCGTTTGTGTTTTTACCGGAAATGGTGCAGCAGAACCATTATGCGTCCGAAAAAAGGGCGTCTATGTGAATGATCTGGTAGAAACCAGAATATAAAGAAAGAAATAATTTTTCTCTTTAGGAAAGCTCTTGCAGACCAACGCGAAATGAAGTTACTTCTAGACCTTCATAAAGGGGCAAGTAAAGATATGCGCGAGAAAGCCCAAATTTTAGCATCTGAAAAGAAACTTCGACAAGAAGTAGAAGATCTGAAAAATCAAATTAAAAAAATGCAGGATACAAAAAGAGAGGATAGAAAAAAGATGGCTGAAGAAGATGCACTAAAAAAGATCAAGCAGCTTGAAGATTTGACTCATACATTACAGAAACAAGTTGCTGCCCAGAAATTGGTAAGTTCATTGGTAAGTACGCCTTCACTCCCTCCCCGCTTCTTCCGTCCCTAGAAGACAAAATATTGGGCAAAGGGGGGGGGGGGTATTTTTCGTAATATTCCGGATCATTACTGTGTTAGCTTGAACATGTATCTATAATAGAAAAATGTACCTTACCTCCTAAGTCTCCTGTACTAAATTTAGTATATTTTGAAATTCAACAAAGAATTTTTTTTTACCAGGGCAATTCGTATAGAAGGAGTTGTCGTAAAAAAAAAAATTGAAAAGGGCTCAATCGATTGGAAATTGAAGGGGCTAGTGGCATATTTGGTTAAGTTGCACTATTAATCAATCAATTAAATCAAATCAATCAATTAATCAATCAATAGTAAAAAACAATCAAGTCCCTGAACTTGGTTCCTGAAGTTTCTTATTAAGCTCCTTAATCAGTTAAGCTCGCAGACAACACTAAAACTTTTAGAAGAACATGTATTATTAGTTTTGACATTATGAGAATTTATTAATTTGCTAATTAATTAACTAATTATGAGAATCAGTAAGTTATTTTTCCAAACAAATCTTTTGAAACACAAGGTGTTAATTGGCCCTATTTCTCACGTGCGGTTGTGGTCGTTAGCACAATAAGACTTTAATTAAAATATAGAATAGTAAATAAATTAGAACAAGTAAATGATGGTATTTTATCAACCATGGCTCTTCAGAAAGATAGCACTATCCTGTTTGTGCTTAGACGCTTAGAATCAAAATACATTGTTCAACAAAGAAATTGAGCTAAAAACGAAAAATTCGCTATCATATTTCTCCTTACCTCCCCTCCCGCCTCTCCACAACGCTTTATGGCCGAAAATACAGGGAGACTGAGAGAAGAAAAAGAAACAATAAAATGGACAACACACACACACAAAAAAGAATGGCGACCTGCTGTCCCTACTCATACCCGTTTTAAACCAAGCCAGAGTGAGTTGCCATGCGCGATAAACATTGCCAACATTCTGTTGGAACATGGACGGAAGCCTCTACCCAAGAGGGAGAAGGGGGAGGGGAAATAGAACAATAGAAAAGAAAAGACGAAAAAATTACTTAGAAGTCAAAAGCAAAATTTACAATGTTCTGAAGGTGCCAATTGAGTGAAACTCATTAGTTGGCTGAGTCCGAGCAATCCAGGATATTTTAATCAATCAGAGGATTCAATAAAATATTTCTAATATAAAATTATATAAATTCATATTTAATATAAAACTATGAAATATGACAAATCAATAATAATAGCATAAATATAATAATAATATAACAAGATAATAATATATTTTTGATTAATATAAAATGTGTATAGCTATTTCATAATGTCTACTCGTTCCTCCTTTTCAAACCACACCAGAAAAATGTCCTCCGTCCATGCTTCTAATTCTTCTCAGAAAACATGAAAGACGCTTAGTTGTGATTGGCAGTACTTTCGAAATTGTTTTTAGTGGTTACCGGGGTCATGTTGGCTGTAGCGTAAAAGGTGATTAGAGGAATTACTGTTGCGGTTCACAAACTATACTATTTTAAAAATAACTTCTGACAGGAAACGATAAATTTTGTCCAAGGAAAATTACCAAACAACCCCACGCCATCGTATGAATTTTGGCTGAAATGTCTGATTAGAGCGAAATTTTCGGAATCAATCTAGAATTTTTTTCGGGAAAGAAACTCTTTTTGTAGTATACTTGCTAAAAGGGCTTGTTTTATCAATATCTTTGGCTGGCAAAAAGGTTCGTTTCGTGGGATTTTGTCGCCTCCATCCGCTTGCTATGGTAGGCAGCTCAAGTCTTCGGCCGCTTGTTGTTATGACCTCAAATTTCTGGCTCTTTGGCTTTATTTAGTTTTGTTTCTAATTCATATTAATCTTATTATTGTAACCTAACTAACCCTTCTTCTGAATTTTTCCGTTTTACTTGTATAGTCGTATCTCTTAGGTAGAGGCTACCTTCTGATCATCAAACTTCAGTTTTATCAGCGTCGAAAACTGCCAAATCTCAGAACCCCTCCTTCTGGGTTAATTTCTCCCTCCAACCTTCACCCACCGCGCAAATCCAAGTCCCCATGAATCAAGGAATATAAACACGAAAGATACAAGTTGATCTGCTCAGCTGCTAATGAGACTCGACCCTTAAGGTGTTTCAACAGTTAATGGTAAAAAAAAAAAATAACTGTATTGCTGCTGCTGCTGCTTGTTTTGTTCCTGAGAATATGTAATCCAAAAACACCATGATCCGCCTTTTTTTTTTTTTTTTTTTTTTTTTTTTTTTTTTCACTTATATTTTTGGGACTTTGATAGTCCATTTTGGCTCCTTTCGTTCCATAACTTCGTTGGTCTTTTGTGTATTAGCATCACCTAGATGAAGCCCACCTTCTATTGGAAATTTTAGCTTTAATGGAGACAAAACTGTAATACCTTAGAAGCCTTCTCCCACACTCCCTTCTCTCCAGTATTTCCCCAGCACATTAATTATACGCCCAAATTATCCGAGTAATATATTCCAAAATATGCAAGTCCATCGACCCAGCTGATACCTAGACCAAGCTTACGTTCGGGTATTTATTTATATAGGTTTTTTTTGCACATAAGTTGTTTTGAATCTGGATGGTTGACGCTCTATAAGTTTAATTTAGAACGATCGTTTGAAAAAAGTTTTTTTTACACCATTCACATGAAAAATCTTTCTCCAGAATTAAGGCTCTAAACGAGTGGTTCGCAACAGATTGGGGCCATGTCCCACCTAGGCATTTCTAAAACCCTGATGCCTCCTCGTGATATTTAAATTTTGTTGTTCAAAATTTTACGTGTTTACATCTAAAGGAAGCTTAAAATTTGTTGTTTTGAAAGGAAGAGGAAGCCCTTCTAAACGAAATGGAAGTGACAGGACAAGCGTATGAAGATATGCAGGAGCAAAACTCTCGGTTGATCCAGCAATTGAGAGAGAAGGATGATGCCAACTTCAAACTCATGTCAGAAAGGATTAAATCGCAGCAAGTTCAAAAACTTCAGAGGGAAGAGAAGGTACTTCTAGAAGAACAGGTAAGAATTTTTAAAGTAAGACATCTTCTAGAAGAAGAAGCCTTTTTAACTTCTAGAAGAACAGCAAGACTTTTCTTTGCTTTATTTCTTATGAAACAGCGAGCACAAAGATTTAACAATGGTGCCAAGTATAGAAGTTGTCAATTTTTCTTTATTTTTATTGCCCCCACAGTGATATGTTAATTATAGCCATTCCTAGGTATTCCGCTAATTCATTGTGGGCATTGTACAATCATATTAAGGCTAGATACAAAAATCAATCTATAGCATGGTGGGCTGCAGATAGATTCTGTGCCGACAGCGCACCAAAAGCTATGCTTGCGGGACTGTGCCATTGAACAAGGACAACAAAGGGTAGAAAAATAATGGATAGAATGACTTACTTGACAAGTCCAATCCGTCCTCGAAGGTCGTCTTGGGGCCTCTTTCTTCGTAATGGCGTGGATATGCCTTCTGTATGCCTCGAGGTCTTCTGCTAGGCGAAGAAGGTCGGAAAGGCGATGAAGTGCAAAGTTCTCCTTTCGCCTCTTTTGGGGGGTGACCGCATGGACGAGAACCGTGAATTTAGCCTTCAAAGATGATTGATTTGAGCCACCGAAATTGCTAGAGTTGGATCTTGGTGAGGAATGTTAATTGGTTTTTAAGGCGCTCAAGGAGCTTGACGTTTGAGATTCGATCAAGGCAGGTACCACCAGCAATGTGGTAGAGACATTTAGTTTCAAACGCTGCATGTCGACACTGGTCGTCTGTCTTCAACGTCCGTGTTTCACATTAGTATATTGTGATGGCGATAATTGAAGTATAAAAATCGTCTCTTAAGTCGTAGTGACAAATCTGTGCTTTACCTATGGGCATAAGGGCTTTGATATCTTTTGAAAAGTTGTTGTCATTGGTGATTATACTGCCAAGGTAGGGGATTTCTTCGACCCGTTGGACTTTCTCCATTAAGTTTCGGGTATGAGTTAATTGTATTCTGCAGCTTTCATGAGCAGCACATAGCCTTCGTTTTCGATGTATTTATGATCATTCCAAAAGAGCTAGTCGCTTCAAGAACTTCGTTAGCAACGACTTGTAGGTCCTCAGGCGTTTCAGCAATTTCGTTAACGTCGTCGGCATAAGCTAGTTTGTCAGTCGGGACACCCCCTATATGTTTGCCACAATTTGTTTTCACCAGGGATGGAACTGCTGTAAGGAAAAGGCTCAACTGTTCTGGGGACAAGATGCATCCTTGAAGAACACATTAACTTGCTGATAAATGGGCTAGTCCCAATTTCAGCAAATATATATTTGTTGAAATATTTTTTAAAGAACTTTGAAGGGAATTTAAGTTTTTTTTTTTTTTGTTTTTTTTTTTTTAATAGGCGAAAAATAAGAAACTATTGCTTAGAGATGTTGCAATTTCTAGGATTAGAAATGAAAGTGTGGCTTTTTTTAACATATGAAAGACAAAGTTTTTGTCACAGTCTTCTCAGGCTTTCAATTTTAGTATTAAATATTTTGATTTTTCACGGTAAAAAAAATATTAGTTCTTCTGAGCTCTTCGTAATCATCTACAGAACAGTTAATATTTTTACCCTTTGAATATCCAAGGATTATTGGGGACTGGGATGTAATTTAACTGACAGTGAATATCAAAATCGGTAATTTTTATGGAAGATTCAGCTTCTCAACTTGCTATCATAGCAGTTCAGTTTATCTCCTCTTCTGAACTAAACTCTATAATAACAAAATTGTTACTTATTTTGATATATTTAATAAAAGCCAAGTTCCTTACTTGGCAACCAAACATTTGTGTAAATAATAAAATGATAAATAAATAATTAACTAAATACATGAATAATAACAAACACTAGCTCAGCATTTTACTTTTCAGCTCTTTTTTTTGCCTAATGTTTTTATTTTGTTTCAGTTTTACCATTTCCCACCGAATTTTTGCAATTGTTTAAAAAAAAAGTCTGGATATTGCAATTTTACATCTTCAAACTAAAATCTGAGGCTGTATTGAAACCACGTTAAATTGAATGTGATATTGAAAAAATAGTTTTTTTTCATTGGAAATTTGTTTTACATTTCGGCAAGATTAAAGAAGAAATTTTACATCAAGAACTTTGAATGAACTTTGACAATGAACTCTCTCTGAAAATAATCTAGTGAATAATCCGGAAGTTCATTATTTTGTGAATGACCCGAAAAGTTAGGAGAGAAGGGTGTGAAATTGGACAACTTTTGCCTTTCCAACCGTTGCTAGGATGTGGTTTAGCAAATAAATAAAAAAAAAAAAAAAAAAAAACTAGGAATAAAAAGCTAGGAAAAAATAGTTTTTTATTCTTTGATTTTGAGTTAAGCTAAGTAGAGTTAAGTTAAGATCAGTTAAGATAAAAGGTTGAAAATCTACCTCAGGAGTGCGTGAGTGCAGTGCGTTATTTTTGGTCCACCCTGTATTTTAATTGCCGCTAAAGTTTTTGTGGCTAAATCCTTTGATTTTAATCAAAAATCGTTTAATAAAAACAGCTATCGTAGTTACCGCTAGTGCCGCAACTAATTTCCGCTACCTTTAACCACATCATTAACAGTAAATAGAAATACCAGTAAATATACTTTAAATATCAGTAAAAAGACAGTAAATGTCAATAGATATAAGTCTATATCTATAAATATATAAATATAATAAATAGAAATACCAGGAAATATACAGTAAATATCATAAACAGTAAATATGAGCCTAGTAAAAAAAGGAACGAGTGAATTAGTGAAAAGATTCGTTCTGTAGTGCACTGGTTCAAGCTTGCTTCAAACACCCCACTTTAACACCACTCAAATACCCCACTTTACAGGTATCTACATTAGGACTTCAAGTGGAAGCTCAGAACCAGGTCATACGCCGTTTAGAAGAGAAAGAACGAATCCTTCAGAATAGTTTAACTTTAGCAGAGCGGGAAGTAATGCTTAGGCAGCAGGCTTTGGAACTCCATAAACGAAAAGCAATTGAATCAGCGCAGTCAGCTAATGATTTAAAGCTCCATCTAGGTAAGGAATTTTTATACTTTGAATTTCTTACACCCTCAAGGTTCCTTCACATTGAAAACGTAAGACTTTACGTTACGTTTAGTCCTAAGGTTGTTACGTTTCATCTTACGGGTCTTACGTTTATGTTCCTTCACATCGAAAGTCTTCCCTTCACACTGCAACGTCAATTTTTAGTGCTACCCATGCAAAAAAGTGGTTTCCCTTGTTGTGTAAGGAAGGGGGCTGTGATTTCCTTTTTCTAGGTTTTTGACCATACTAACTCCATCAGTATACTTTTCATTTTGATCTGATGCCATTTTAGAGGGGCTTCAGGCTTTTTTTTAACCTCTTGAAGTGAACACTGGCAAAGGGAAAGGACACTGCATGGCAGTTTCCAAATTTCTCTAAATCTGTTTATTTTTTTTCTTTAGTTTCAGTTTCGTGGCAGGCATGTCTTCTTACACATTTTTAATGGCTTTATGTTAAAAAGCGTCTCTTTACATTGTTTTTCACCATATCCCATAGAATTAAGACACCTAATTATAGCTATTAGATTTTTTTTCAAAGAAATCTAGAACCAGTTACTACATTTCAAAACAAAGCCATAGAAATGTCAAAAGTATTTTCTTATATCATGTTTTTACTCTGGTACTAGTGTTATTATTATTAATTATTCATATTGCTGGAATATTTATTTTTTTTAGACCTACTAGACATTTTTTTCATATAATTTAATGCTTACCTTAAAGAGAGAAAAAAAGCTTTATTAAGTTCGTCTATAAAACTAAAAATACACTGAATGATTAAAGTATTTTTTAACTGCCTTCATGATCTCCATCTGCAACTCTAATTTTGAGTCATCTGGTTCTTTATTCAGATGAGATAACAGTGATTGTAGAAAGTACCACTCCAGATCATGCTGGTCATTGCTGTTCTTTTTTTTTGTCAATTGCTTGCTGTTCCTTCAGGTCTGTTTGATCTCTAGACCCTGTCTTTGTTCTATTATGAGTTTTATTTTGGCTTGTTGATGCATATATTTGTTGCCTACTAGAAGCTTGGGAACTTTGGATATCTGTTTGATTGTTAATGAGAATTTCTTCACTAAGGGTAATAAAATCAGCATCATTCACTTCAGCATAGTTATATTGTGGGCACCCCCTGCACACTCTGAATAAATGTCCACTGATATATTCTCATCTTGAACAGTGTTCCCTTTGTCTTATGGTTCCTTTCAATTATATGTTCAGAAAGTAAGTTCATTCTTTGTACAAAATTTTGGTCTTCTGGCTTTAAGCTTATACTAGCACCAGATCCACTTGTAGATCTCCCTTTTTTTCTTTAGGTAGACATAGTGGTCTCTCAGGTTCTCAAGCTCCCTTCTTTCCATAAGCTCATTAACTAGAAAAAACACAATGTTTACTAAATTTTTCAATTTTTAAACTTTAAACATACTCATTTTATAGCCCAATTTTTATTGCAGCTTATTCATAAAATATATTGTGGAGATTTAGTTAATTTTTCTCCTCAATAGCACGAACTCCATAGCTAATTAATTCTATGGAGCAACAAAAAAAGAATTTTTGAACCACAGAAAGTCAGGGATCACTTAGAAAAGAAGTAAAATTTACTGTGCCTTAAATCAAATTTATTGAAACAAGTACTTTGCCTACACCCAATTATACAACATTTGTTAGGGTACTAACTGAATTAATATCATTTCTTTACTACTATAATACCTCAATGCACAAATACTCAATAGACTCTACTGTATTTCCATTTGCTTATCAAAGTTGAGTGTTACTTAAAACATGTTGGTGATGGGCCAAAATACCATGCATATTCAGTGCCCTGATTTGAAGCTTTAAAATACAGTACAATTTGTTGTGTTTGTATCAAATTTTAAGGTTTCTTTGGGTCCAACTAAAGTTAGTCAAAATCAACTTTTACTTGAAGACAATATCCACACACAGGTGTTTGGGGAAATGATGACATTGTATTTACTATTCTCTTTTTTTTCTTTATTTCAAAGTTCATGTTTTTCTATGACATTTTCCTTCCTTTCTGACAAAGTTCTTAAAGATCACACATTACATGGATATAATGACCAAATATTATTTCCAACTATGTCATTCAAATCTTTTTACTAAATGGTTTTATCCTTCATTTAAATTCTTAGTAATGTTTGGTAGTTGATACATCTATCTGTGTCAATAAATCCATACAAATATATTTCAACACCACTGGAAATATTGCTGTAGCCTACTGTGAATATGCTGTCTGTTGTGAATTCCATAAATATAATTTTCACATGTTGGAAATGTAAATAAAGCGTTGGTGTAAAAAAATAATTTAAAATATATAGCCAATTGCCTATGTTATAAACAAAAGTTTGCAAATCATTGATGCTTGTAATATTTTTGTACATATTCCAATCAAAACTTAGGTAATATTGTACAGTTTTATCATTTTGAGAAAAAACAAATAGCCTTAAATAGCCCATAGTGAACTCAATCATGGGGAATAGCAATACAATGCAAGGTAGCATTACAGATCAGCAGCTTTGTAGGAGAAAATGGCTTAATAAACTTAAAAATATACCATTAGATTCCTTGTTTTATGCTCTTTTCCAGTATCACATGTGTTTCTGACAGTGCACTTGATCTTCCCTAATGGTCCTGGATATATCCCTAAGATAGCCTATATAAAACTTCTACATTGCCAAAGAAATTAACTTAAAGCCTTTATTTTTTCTCAATGATCCTAAATCTTTTTCATTATAGAGGATGTTGAGAAGCTAGATCAAACTATCCATTTAAATGTACCAAAGTAGGTTAGATCCTAATCTAAATTTATTCTTGCTTCAACCTCATAAAGAATATTTTAAATCCTGAGTTAAGTTACAAAACTAATGTCCTGAATATCATTTTAAATGATTAACTGTACCACAAAAGGTTTTATTTTAACCTCAAACCCAAAAAGAATAAAAAAAAACTAGCAATATTTATCAAGGTGTAGCCTATCCTAGCCTAGGCCCACAAATCAAGACAATCTATACTTACTTTCCTGCTGATGAAAAACTTGGATCAGACTTTCCAAAGAATTTAGTTTAAATTGCTTGTCCTTGAAAACAGGGTACTTTGAGCTATATAACCTTTTCTAGCTTCTGCAAACTCAAATATTTTCTCATCTAAGTTCCATTTTGCTCAAACGTAAACGTAAGAAGTTGAAATATTTCAACTTCTTCTGTCAGACCTCTAGCATTGCGTTTTGACTTACGGATACATTAACGTAAGGTCTTACGGAGGGTTATGAGTCTTACGGAAGGCTTACGGAGTTCAGTGTGAAGGGGAGAACGGAAAGCTGAAATTCAATGTGAAGGAACCATGATGGTTCCTCAGTCTTCATATGGTATCAGTTAACGAAGGAAAAACAACTTTATTTAATTTGTAAAAAAAAGGGCACTTGTTAATTAAACACGCTCAAGAATTGCGCTTAGGTTAGATATCAGAAAACCGGTTTTGTAGCCACAAAGACAAGTGATGGGTAATAGAATGCATTGGACTTGTATAATTTGGGCTGTGTGTTTGCACAGTAAGGGGGAGGGGTTAGGTTAGGTGTGCTGTCCAAATACCTTACCCCCTCCCCTAATGTGCAAATATATAGCCCAAATTATATCACTATATAAACCAAAGCTTATATTTTATTAGGATTAGCCTAACTTCACTTCTTGAATGCGTTTCGTTTAATTGACAAGCAAAAAAAGAATATTGTTGTTTAATTAATGGGCTAGTATGCATTATCTCAAATTTCTAAGCATGGGCTAGAATTTTTATTAAAGAAAAATTTGGTTATTTTATTTTCTCAGGGTCTTAGCTTTTGATGGGTATCATTATACTTAATGAATTTATATATTTGGAGTCAGCTTAAAAGCCAATCCTTTTAGATGTACCAGTTTGAATCAAAATTTTGTCATTTAGAGTTTTGGATACTATTGGGCAGAGTCGCTCCTTACTTACAATTCGTTACCACGATCTGATTGATACATTCTCAAGGATATTCCCTAAAAAGGAGGATTAGAGCACTGTAAAAAAAAAAATAATAATAAATAAAAAAAATCCGTCCAATATTAAATAGCTGCCTGAAGCCAAATTGACTCAATCAATTCTAGAATGTAGTCAAGATTGTTTTTCACTCCTCAAATTGTTATTCCTTTCTTACGAACCATGGTCTTTTTTCGTCTACTCGTCTTCTAATTCGTT